>JAWDJV010009402.1:0-66906 GCA_033119285.1 Teratosphaeriaceae sp. CCFEE 6253
ACACTAACCCTAACCCTAACCCTAAACCCTAAACGCGCCCTATACGCTACGAGATATCTTTACTATAGATACCCCTATATTATTATAATACTTACAATACTTATAACAAAGTTAATACTTTAATAAAGCTAACACTTTAACGAAGCTAACACGACGGACACCTATACCTCTTCTAATACGTCTAGCTCTCCTAATACATTTAGCGCCTCTAGTACGTTACTTCTAGTACTTTAAGCGAATAAGCGATAGGCTCCTTATTTAGGGCTTCGTCTAAGGCTTCCTCTAAGGCTTCCTCTAAGGCTTCCTCTAAGACTTCCTTAACTATACTACCTCGGCCTACCGAACTAGCCTAGGACATAAATACTATGTACGATTAGCTAGCCTCGCTCGACGTTAGCGCGAAGAAGAGTTTTAGCGCGACCGGTACCTAAGTATGTGCCGCGCTAGTTACGTACGTAGATACTAACATAAAGATTAACTAGGCTAGCTTCGTAGAAGCCGCGGATCGTCGAGAATCTATAGCTCGTATTACTAAGCTTAACTACTACGGCGCAAAGACCTAGTTAATGTTCTACGACACTCCTATAGAAACCTACGTTAGTAAGCGACTTACCGACGACGAAAGCAAGACTAAAGTCCGCTAGTAGGAAAAAGGCAATTACTATACGTAGGCTATAGTAGTTATAATAAACGGCAAAAAAGGTAAGTATATTTATATCTTCGACTACGACTAATCGATTCTAGAGAAGCCTATATAACTAGCCGTTAAGGAGCTACAGACTTAGCGATAAAGGATGCTAGTACGGGCCTTAAAGGATAATAGGAATGTAGCGGTAGTCTTCGTAGGGAACCGCGGACCCGAGTACGGTAGCTACGACCGGTACTTAGACGAGACTATAAGGTAAGTAAAGGCGATAGTATAGTAGGACGGCGTAAGTATTATAGAGGACGACGATCGATTCTAAGGCTTCGTAGAGCTAAAGGTATAGGTATAAGACGGGGGTAGCGTAAAGCTAGGCTGTTACTACGAGAGGAGCCCGTTTATAGGATACCGATATGTACTAAACGGGCATACGTAGGCTACGGTCGAAGGTAGTACATAGCGACTTCTATAGCGTATATACTACGAGTTATACCTATATATACTTACCCGTTATAGTTAAATGCGGCTCGCTAATACGGGAGGCATACGGGTACATACTACTTAAGGTCAAGCTCTATTTACTATATTCCGGCTACACCGGAGTATTAATATTAATTCCTATATATACTATTACTAATAGTTAGTTACGTACATACGGTACCCGCTAGTAGACGGTAAGAACGTTAGACAAACCTAGGAGCGTAAGCTATACTAATATAAGGAGTAATGTATAGAATCTATGCCGAATTTACTTACTATTAGTATAGACTCCTACCTCCCGGCAATGCTAAAGAACTACGTAAGGACCGACTACCTCTTACTCTCGGCGAAAGTAGACGACGCTACGAAAGACCGAAGACTACAACTAGGTACCCGCTACGCCGAGAAGTACCCGCTCCCTATAAAAGTACCCGCTCCCTATAAAAGTACCCGCTCCCTATAAAAGTACCTACTCCCTACAAAAGTACCCGCTCCTTACAAAAGTACCCGCTCCCTACAAAAGTACCCGCTAGGGGTAAGAACACACTACTAACCCGGCCTCGACACATCTAGCATCGCGGGAGCTCGATAGCTAGTTAATCTCCTCGTTAATAACATTAATAGTAAGACAATACTCTAGGTTAGTATAGACATTCTACTTAACGGTAGCGTGCGGACCTCTAGCGAGGTTATCTACCGGCTTAATGCGGTAATTAAAGGTGCCTATACGCCTAGGAATCGCCTTAATCGCTCTATAGAACTTAACGATGCTCTAGTCGAGCACCTCGGCGTACGGCTCGAATCCCTCTACGCCGTAAACGTCGACGATAGAGGCACGGTCGGGACAGTTAATACTACTAGTGCTACTATCGCCCGTAGCGGTAGGGAACGCGAGAAGGGTAATTAGCTAGCGCGGAGCTTAGTTAGAGTAGTCGAGGGTGCTATTCTCGCGTATCGCTACATAATCGGAGAACACGGCGTAGACATCGCGGCTAGAGGCGCTACCGTCGGGGTAGCGGAGAGTACCTACCGGAATAGTCGGCCTATAGATATAATCGAGCCTAGCCTAGTTGCCCTCGATAGTATAGAAGAGCTAGAGCTACTCGAAATCGACCTACGGCTAACCGGCGTACTAGCGTGCTACTTATTCTAGATAATCTACTTCGAGCTTAGCGAGGGTAACCCGGCGACTATCTACCGCGGCATAATAATTAGCCTATCTCGACGTAGGGATCCTCTTACCCTCCTAGCTAGCGACTAGCTTCTACTCGGGACTAACATCGGCACGGACGCGGCTAGAGAACGCGACACCTAGAGGCGAACTACTTAATATTAGCTTCGTACCGACGGTACTACCTATCCCGAGATCTATGCGCGGCTCTATTAGCGAGGCGTTACGGCTAGCGATAGGACGCTACAACGCTAGTTTATAGAGCATAGAGTTCGATCGAAGAAGCAATACAAGGACTCTATAGAGCTACGTACACGAGTAACCTTCTACTTCTATGCCCTACGTCTACTAGACGCGTAGGCGGTACGCCTTCTCTATTACGACGGCTTCGAGCTAGGCTAGCGGAGGCTATAGAGGATGCGCATTAAGATGCGCCTACGCTAGCGCCTATCCGTAGGCGAGGACGTAGACGCGCTAATAGAGGAGCTAATAAGGAAGGAGATAGAGCAAGGGCTTATTAAGGACTACGGCCGTATATAGCTATACGTATACATACGGTCGAGATACAACATCGTAGGTAGGTACGTCTAACTCGCTGCCGCCTCTCTATGCCTCGCTTATCGTTCGTTTAAGGGACCATCCAAACTGCGCCGCTAGGCTCGCTAATCCGGACGGAGTCGAGCGACGCCGGCGCTACGCGAAGTAGTATAGGGGTGCTATTGTTGTACCTAGGCCTAATTACGCCTAGTTAATAGACGGCCACTACAAGCTTAAGTATTAGGGCGTACAAACCTATGCTACTATCGACGTCTACTCGCGCTACGTCGTCTAGATCTACGTCGGCATTATAGGTAGGTCCTAGGTATCGGTTCTAGTATAGTACCTACTATATAGAGCGGCGGCCTCTTGCCTCGTATTATCCGGTCTAATCGTAGCGTAGAGACTAAGCTAGTAGCCGTAGCCTACCTTACGCTTAGTTCTAAGCTACGGACCCGCGACGATAGTAGCCTACTAACCTTCGGTAATTGCTTCCGCTATAGTACAAGACCTCCTCCCCTCTATACGAAGACGGTCTAGCTACCTTCAACGCTAAGATAATTCATCGAGAACGCGGCCATAGCATAGGCTTCTATGCGAGCAACGACACTAGAGCCGAAACGATCTATAACCTAGAAGATAGTATACTCGATACCGTATACGAAGAAGTAGTTAGGCTTAATAGGTACTTAGTAGAAGAGTACGGGGAGACATATAAATACGACACTAGTATAGTAGCCGCCGGGCTAGGCAGTTTGGCGAGTTAGTATAATACTCTAGGCTTTAGCGACTAACTACACGCTAGTAGCGAGTAGTAATACTATCTATCGACACCTTACTATTTACATTACCTATAGACTCGCGTACCGCTTACTCGCGACACGACACCCTACTCTCGACACCTTACTAGTACGCATGCGCTTGCTCGCACCTACCTCGTAATACTAATGCCCCGTAGCCTACCTAGTACTATATATTAAAAGTAGAGCAATACTCCTACGGTAACTATCTCTCTAACAATCTACCTAACTAGATTGACTGCTCCTTAAACACCTCCCTCTCGACTAAGCGATCGACCCTAACAACTATAAGCATTATTACTATCCCTACTATAAACGCGCCGGCTAATTAGTAGGTTCCTACTACCGTTAATAGTATTAGCTACGATGTTACCTACTATAGCCTAAACGCTATGTACGCCGACCTATTCCGGGTGGACTACTAGTGTAGCTAATCCTTCTTCGCTATCGATAGCTTCTAGAACTTCGTTAAGACTACGAACATCTAGCTAGGCGAGAGCGTACTCGACTTCGCCTACGGTAACGGCTAAGTTAGCTTGCTCGTCTACGATCTACCTTAAGTAAACCCGGACGACGTCTTCTTCGTAGACATAAGCGACGCAATAATAGAGGCGGTACAAGAGTACGTACCTTACGCCGATGTACCCTAGTTACTTTGCTAATATTGCGACGCGTAGTAAGATAATGCGTCGCTATCTAGGCATACCCGCTACTAACTTCCTTACGATTCCTAACATTCGCTCCGCCGGTACTCCTTAAACCCTCCTTACGATCTAGCGGAAGCCCGGCGGTTTCGACGTAATCCTCGTCTACCTCTTTATTAACTACTTTACCGCCGCCTCCTAAGGGCCGTTACTCTAGTACATCCGTCGCTTCCTCCGTCCTAGGGGTCGCATTGTATTCGACTAGGGGGTGCCGAGTCTAAGCGGTAGACTTGCCGGACTACCCGCCGAAGAAATCGTCGTCGGCTTCCGCGACACGAGGATGGAGCTAGCTTAGAACTCTATTTAGAACTAGACTATAAACGCGACGTTAACGACCCGTGTGTTTACTACCTTTACAACGACTAGCGATAGGCAACGCGCTCGGTTGGCCCTCTCGGCGATCGTATAGAGCGCTAGATCTAGCCTTGTGTCCTACCGCGAAGACTTCGACCGTACCGGTAGTTACGACTTTAGCCCGGTGCTTCTCGCTCGCGCGGCAGCTAACTACTAACCCCTAGGTTAGAATCCTTCGGTACAGATGGACGAAGAGCGTCGCTAGCACGCGATTGTACTAACTAACGCCGCGAATACGCTTCTCTAGGTACAAGCCGGCGCTCCTAAGGCATTCTAACCTTTCCGACTAATGTTCTCCCTCGTAGCGGTAATTAACTAAGTATTATCGACTATACAAACGACCCGGGCCGGGATGGATATTACTAGCGACTTCGTTACTACTAATACGGCTTGCTTTCCGGTGTTTCGGTAACTAAGTTGTCGAGGGTTAGGCTACGAGTTAGGACGGGCGAGGACCTATATACCGGGGTAGCTATAGGCTTGTAGTAATACTAAGTATAGTAGTCTGCTCCTAAACTCCGTAGCCTTGTACCGAGATACACTGACATTAATAACTTTGGACTATAATTAGGAGGTCAATGTACGGTAACAAGTATTATAGTTTCTACTTCGATGAACTCTAACCGAGAATAGTAAATCCGACACTAGTACGCTACCGGCGACGTAAGTGTACGATAGACGGCTCCTTGTAGCGTGTTAGCAATCTATAATAATAGCGAGGTAGAGACTAAAGGGAAACGAGCCTATCTTACGAAGCCTAGGTTAATCGACCCGGGTCTCGGCGGTAACTAACATAAACAACCCCTAGGAATCTAACGCCGTAATCGGTTTCCGCCCGCGACTATTGCCTAATAGAGAAATCTACTAGAATCATATGCCGGCTTCTTACTAGCGATACTAGTATAGGTACATACCTTACCGCTCGCCTCGCCGGGCGTATACGATATAGGATTGTACGAGGGCGGCATAGCGTAATAGGTAAGGGACCGCTCGGGGAAGAGATAAGGTTATAGTACGAGGCCTAGGTTAATCGACACGGCTCTTAACGGCTACTAACCTTATAGACCCTAGCGAATCCAACGCCGTACTTAGTTTCACCCCTAGGTTACTAGCTAATAGGGAGAGTAGCCTAGTAACGCGAGAACCGGAGTAAGGCTACTAACATAAAGCCTTATCGCTCCTTCCGTAGTGTACATACCTAGGCCGGTACATAAGCAGAGGTAGGCATATAAGTAGGATCATTACGCTTCCGTTTATAGTTACTTACACACCTCTTAGAATAGAGACTACTTTAACGTCCTTCGGTACACTATAGTACCCTTACTAATTACTAATAGCAACCGACTTAACTACGCCTTCCGGTAGCACCGATCGAGCTTACATTAAGCCGAGCTAGCATAGACCAATAATAGCTTCCGTAGCTACACTACCTCGGCCTCGCGAGGAAGACTAGGATATAAACGCGATGTGCGACTAGCTTGCCTTACTTAATACTATCGCGTCGAGGGATTTTAGTACGACCGCTACGTAGGTGTACTCTAGCCTAGTTACGTACTCGAATTCGCATATAAAGGCTAAATAGACAGGTTACGAGGAGGGAGGTAATAGGTAACTAGCGATGTCTCGCGTTACGAAGATCGGCTACTACTAAGCGAGGACATAGTTGCTATTGTACGACACTCCGACGAAGACTTATATAGGCAAGCTACTTACCGACGACGAACGTAAGGCTAAAGTCCGCTAGTAGGAAAAAGGCAATTACTATACGTAGGCTATAGTAGGTATAATAAACGGAAAAAAGGGCAAGCGCATCTATATCTTCGACTACGATTAAGCGATTCCGAAGGAGCCGATATAGCTAGCCGTAAGGGAGCTTACTACTTAGCGACGGCGGATGCTAGTATCGGCATTAAGGAGTACTAAGAAGGTAGATACGGTCTTCGTAGGCAATCGTAGGCTAGCGTACGGTAGGGTCGATCGTTACGTAGACGAGACTACGAGGTAGATTAAGGAGATTACGAAGGCTAACGGCGTAGATGTCGAAGACAACGACCGTCGCTTCTAGGGCTTTGTGCAGTTAAAGTTGCTAGTGTAATAGGCTAAACACCGAAGGGGCTAGCGATAGCACGGTCAACCTAACGAGTCTAGCGGGTTGGATGCGGAAAGGGACTACCGATAGTCTTAACGAGCGATGTAGCTCTACGATGGCGACGATAAACAAATGAGCTTGTTCTCTAGCTCTATAGTAGCAAATTGAGACTACTTCGAGCTCTATAGTAGTAATATTTACGGCGTACTATTGCGCGTTGTTTTGTCGCGCATACTATATGTTTTACCGCGCGCAAGGTAGTACGGGGGGTATTGACCGGTTGGTCGCATTAGCTAACGGAACTAGCAAGCGTAGACCGTCTTACGAGTTCCCCCCCTCCGCCGCTCCTTCCCCGGCCCCCCGCGGCTAAGTACTAGCCGATTACTACACCGTAAAGAGTACTTGTTAATAGAGAAGCACTATAAAGAAGCACGTCGTTAGTTGTAGATTAGTTATAGTATAGTTATTGCCCTAGGTCTCGAACTCGCTATGTAGGTTCCGTATGTCGCTATCGTAGGAGGGCGTATTAACTAAGGAGTACAATAGTCGGAAGCTTAAGATCAAGAAGTAGAGATCTATAGAACACTCGCTTTTGACCCGGCTACTAACTACGACTACTACTCGCGACTAGCTAGTAGCTACTACCGCGTAGAAGACTCGTAGAGAAGGTAGGACCGTTAGTTATTAAGTAGCATCGGTATGGCCGTGCGATGCGTGGCGACTCCGGACTCGGGTGGCTCATGTAGACGTTCGCATCCGGTCGGTCATGGTGTGCGAGGAATTGCTGGCCCAAAGCTTAAGGTGGCTATGAGATGCCAGGTCGAGCACCATCTCTACGTGTTCAGGCCGGCTCTCAGAATTGGCGACGGTCTTGTCACGGTCGCGAGCAGTCTCTGTTGAGGCAGCACCGCACCCGAGACTCTGCAGGAGATGCGCCCCATATCGACTGCCACAGAATCGTTCGCTTGTAGAGACTGTGATCGCAGCTGCCCGTCGGGCCTCAGTCTCATCAGCGCCGCGTTGTGGTCGAGACGTCGAGAGCATCCGTGAGACCCGACCTGATTTAAGGCTCGAGCCGAGGCGGGCGCATCCCCGTTCGGCCTGGTCCCCTTCCCGTTAGAGCTTGGTGGGAGAGTCTGTGCATGATGATTCATCCACCTGCTCTCCAACAGCACCACCTCGACAAGCACGAACTCCACAATCAAGTGAGCCACGTTGAGCACAGGGCTCCGGCGGAGTACTGCGCTATGGAGCTACCCAGCGGGCCGGCGACTGGCCCAGGCATTGCAAGCGAGCATCTACCAGCAATCGGCCGGCTCGCATGTGAAGCTTGCCAACGGTGGGTGAAAGCCAATCGATACACCGCGCTGGGGCTGACCATCAAAGAAAGAAGATCAAGTGCGACCGTACAGTCCCGTGCCAACAGTGTACGCGGCACGGCAGCCAATGTGTGCAGGTAATCAACAAGCGTTTGCCCCGAGGCCGATCGGGGGGACGACGGAAACCGCAAGATGGCGACCTCGTCGCCCGGATCGCCAATCTCGAGGGGCTGCTCACGAAGTTGCAAGCGCATGTTCAGCCACAGGGCGAGTTGCCAAAGCCCGAGCCGTCCGGATCTGGAGAGGAGAATGCCGCGCCATCGCAGTCCCAGTTCCTGGGCGGTGCCTTCTGGACTTCCCTGCGGGACGAGCTGACCAGGCTGGAAGGCGATCTCGACTTTGACGGCGAGTCGGCTCGCGAGCTTGCAGATGCGGAGGCCACCAACTCTTCCCCGGAGAGCGCAGACTCGCCGCAGCCGACGATGCTGGACCCCGTGGGAGGGAGCCACGGCGCTTCCGTATTCCTGATGCCGCCGCCCCCGATACTTGCAGAGAGCCTCTGCGAACTGTACTTCCGCAACGTCGACCCCGTCTTCAAAGTCCTTCACGCGCCCTCGGTTCGTTCACACGTCAAGAGCGGCGCTCGCTATCTGGACTACGACGCCGGCCATCGTGCGGTGACCGCGCTGAAGTTTGTCCTGTACTACGCTGCTTTGGCAACGGCGACCGAAGAGGAATGTGTCCAGCTCTGTGGGCAGCCCAAGGCCCTGGCCATCGGACAATACCGTACGATGGCAGAGGCGGCGTTGACGCAAGCTGACTATGTCATATCTAATGACCTGACCACGTTGCAATCGTTCATCATCTACCTGGTGGGTCGCTACCGAAAACCACTGATGCGTTTGCATGCGTATACTAACGGCGTGCCGCGGTGATAGGCAGTACTGCGACATGAAGACCAAACCCGTCGCACGTGGTCTCTCACAGCACTCGCGCTCCGATCCGCCGTTGCCCTGGGCTTGCACATTGACAAGCCACATCTCGAACCATTCATCACTGAACAGCGCCGTCGGACCTGGCATGCGCTCTGCGTCCTCGACCTTCTCCTCGCCGTCGATCTTGCGTCAGATGCTCTCATCATCACCGGCACGTACGACACAGCCCTACCATTAAACATCGACGATGCCGACATGGCCTTCGGATCACACCTTGCCATCACGTCACGTACTGGCTGGACCGAGATGACCTTCACGACCATGATCCATGTCATCCACTGCGCTGCGCGTCGATCGCACAGCCTGAAGTCTGACAACGGGCAGGCTCGCCAGGCCATCATCCTCGACGCGGGCGATCGGATCGAAAAGGACTACCTAGTCTACTGCGATCCGGACAACCACATCCAAGCTTTCAGCATCGCCACAGGCCGCAGCATCGTGGCGGCGTGCCTGCTGCACTCAGTCTTTCCAACAAAAGCTCATGCCAAGGCCGGCTCGACCGGTCCCCCTATCAAATCCGAGCACGTGCTCTCCATCGCGATCGACACATTGTCCTACTCACAGCAATGCGCGGAGGACCCGTATGCGGTCAGCTGGCAGTGGATCGCTTGGAGGCAATGGCACGCGCTGGCCGTCGCGTACGCGGCCCTCGGCTTCATCACTGAGGGCCCTCTCGCCGAGCGTGGCTGGGCTGTGGTCGAGCCGGCATACTCGCACTACTCAGCCATCATTGCCGGCCGTCAGGGGGACGGGATGTATCAGCATTTGGTGAAGTTCCGTGATCGAGCGCTGCGATCCAGAGCTGGCGTGTCGAAGCCCGGGCATACAAGCATGCCAAACGCGCAGGACTATGTGCCGCACGCTGCTACACCTGGGCAAGTAGTTGACGATGTGGATGCCACCTGGGCGTTCGACGATCCCTCAGCGGACGACTGGGCCGCCTGGAGCGAGTTGTTTCACGAGATGCCCGATCCCATGGACTTTGGTCCAATCTGAAGACGCATCACGCTGTTTGTCTCTGCCTAAGCAATAACGTCTGGGAATGGATCTTTTGGCGGCGAGGAGGCTGGGTCGGGAGTTACTGGTAGATGTCGGACTGCGCAAAGGGCCATAGAACACGCCATTTTAGAGTGCTTGAACGAGCGGGTTCTGCCGGTCGAAGACGACGTGGACGCGGCATGATCGGGTCCTGGATCAGGCGTGCAAGGCAGGGAAGCCCCTCTAGGCATACAACGTATTCCACCTTGCGTGAGCTCTTTCGCAGGGCGGTGACATTCGCCGATGACATCAGCCCTTATTAGCGTCATCGCTCCAGCTACATGTACGCAGTCCCGGTCCTCAACACAAAGATGTCCCGTACGAAACCCAGCTGCGTGCATGTACATCGGTACCTGGTCTTCCCAAAAGAATATTGCTTGCAGTCGAAGGATTCATCGCGACGAGCCAACGACTTTCGTGTCAGCATTATTATTGATCGGCGCTCTCATGCACGCTCCCGGCTTGGCCTCCTACGCGAGGGCATTGATCTACTATACCGCCGCGGGTAGGTCGCTGATTGCCACTACATCAATACATTGATTAATGTTGAGCAGCGGCAGCATGGTCGCCCACGGGTTTGTTTGCGTCGAGCAACCATGAGCCACACCCATCATCTGTCTCGCCCCGAAGTATCAACGACGGCGTCCAGCTCAAGATCTTGCCCTTGGGCGCTTCCATAGTCTGGGGCACCGACAGCACCGACGGCAACGGCTTCCGCTTACGACTCCGCGAGCTCCTCGAGGACGGCGGGAACACCGTATCCTACGTCGGCACCAAGTTCCACGGCAACATGAGCAACAACGCCTGCGAGGCCTACCCGGGCTTCACCATCGCCGAGGTCGGCCAGAAGGCGCTGAAGGACAAGGCCTACGACTACGTCCCGAACGTCATCCTCGTCCACCTCGGCACCAACGACTGCATGCCCGAGGCCAACGAGACGGGCGCGGAGGCCGCGGGCCACTTCGAGGACCTCCTCACCACGCTCCACCAGCAGGACGGTGGAGCGCTGGTCCTGGCCTCGACCCTCATCCACAACCTGGTCGACCGGGTCGACGACTGCATCACGGCCTTCAACTCGCACCTCCCGGCCGTGGTCCAGCGCGCGCGCGCCGCGGGGCAGAAGGTCACGCTGGTGGAGATGCACGCCGCGGTGCCGCGGGCCGACATCAACACGACCGACGCCACGCACCCCACGGACGCCGGGTATGCCATCATGGCCCGCGTCTGGGCGGCCGGGCTAGCGAACAGTTCCGCCATGATCAGTGCGCCGGATGCAGCGGGCAAGGACGTTCCCAAGACACCGTCGCTCGCCGGGCGCGATAGGTCGGTAGATATTGCGCTGGCGGCGTTCGCCGTGGGCTTGCTTCTGTGGACGGTGTTAGCTTGAATCGTTCACGACGGACGCCATCGCACACCACACCCCCGCGGACCCTGACGGATGAGATATTCGAGAGCGGACGGAAGTGGGCCAAGCTACCCAGCGCGAGCGCGACTCACAGCTCGCGCTTCATTGCTATTCGGAGCCCCGAACGGCCGACGGATGCACGTGCGCACATAACAGCCACTGAGGGTGCGGCCAACTTCAGCCGCGTCGAACGCAGGCACGCATTACCAGGCTCACCGTCTCCTCCACGAGCTCGACGTCTGCTCTGAACTCAGCCTTCCACTCGCTCCGCTCAATTCGCAGGTCCCGACTTCTCGCCGCCAGACCTGGTCTGAAACCGCTTGAGTCTACCACCTTCTTCTGGCTCAGATAGCGGCTGGGATGCATCGGCTTTTCCTCCTCGTCTACTCGTGACCGGCCATGCAACCCTCGTCTGCAGCTCACCGAGTCCGAGGCGGGTGCACAGTTCCTGGACGAAGCTCTCACTGGTTCTGGAGACGTCGGCAGCGGCCGTGAGAGGCTGCACATCGTGGGCGACCCGGATGTGGTTCAACGTCCAGAATCGAAACGAGCGAAGTGGCAGAATCATCATCTGTGCGCTCACCGCCGCGTCAGAGGCCCATGAAATCGGGGGCACGGCATGCCAATGAGCCGACCACAGCTGGGTCTCGAAGGGTCAACATGAGGATGGTGCCTGGCGAGAGTAGCAGGGGGCGTGGCATCAAGCTCACGTTGCTTTCAGGGACTGGGAGCATCGGTAGACGGCCTCGATGGCTCTGATGGCTTATACCACTGTCTGTGTTTCGTTTCCGCGGCGCTGCAGGTGTACAGCCTGGCCAGCAGCTGTGGCTGGTGCACCAACGCAATAGCAACGCAGTAGCAACGCCAATAAACACCCACTGGAACCTTCCCCGGTCCCTTCGCACAGCTCACGACCGTCCCTGGGTAAGCATGCTCCTGACCGCCGTCATATCCAGAGCCTGCGCCGGCAGATGCTCGCACACAAGCGGACCATACACCACCAGTGCCATCCCCAACATGAAGCTCATCAGCGCGATCATCAGTACCTGCTCCACGGAGAACCCACGGCCGTCCTGATACCGCTTCGGCGCCCACGGCCCCACCATCTTCTTGATGGGCGCGACACCCTCCTCCTTCGCAGCCACCAACGCCCGCCGCATGCCGGGCAGGCCGTCCATGCTCCACGCGTTCTTGTACGCCCAGTACCTAATCACAACAACATATCAGCGCCACCGAACACTTGCCCCGCGACTCCTAGACCGCGGGCCACGAAACGAAAGCACGACTCACCGGTCCATACTCTCCTCGTGATGCCCCGCGTCGAACTTCTCCTTCTTCTTCTCAAAGAAGTTGTTCAGCACGGGCCGGAACTCCCTGAAGTCGTAGAACGGCACGCTGAAGCCGCAGGAGGAGCCGACCTGGTGCACATCGACTATAACAATCGTCCGCGAGCCGGGCAGCGTCTGTACTTTGTGTGTGGCGATGAAGTCGTCGTAGGCGTCCGTGCCGTTCTCGAGCGCGCGGCCTTTGCCCCAGAGACGCACGATCTTGGGCGGGCCGTCGAAGGCGTTGAATTGGATGGTGATGCGGCTGTTGCCCGGTTCGTGGAGATGGCTGATCGTCTCGTTGCCGCTGATACGCCCATACTTAGCAAGTTCGTCGGAAAGTCATGACGAGACGTGGTATACCTTCCTGTGAGATCCATGTACCAGAATGTGCGTTCGCTAGACAAGACGCCCCGGTCAGCGATCGACGGGTGGGGAGAGGTGCGTAGTCGGTGTCTGTCGTGCGGGTCCTTACTCGATCACGCCAAAGTACTGGCCCCCCTTCGGCGAGACATTGACGTGGCCGTCGCCGCTCAGCGGGGCGGAGGCGACCCAGAAGACCTTCTGGGCCAGGATCCATTTGATTAGGGACGCCGGAATGGTCTCGTAGAAGGCGCCCATCCTGCTGGCGACGTGTGCTTCACATTGCTGAGGTGATGAGGTCGCATCTCGCTGCCAAGGTACTGAGGTGGTGACTCGAGGTGAGGCCGAGGTCGGTCTCCGCAAGGCTGAACCCGAACTCCGAGCGCCTCCAGCCCACTCCTTCATCAATGATCTTACGACATCACCTGCTCCGTGGGGACAGAGAGATGCGATAGCGAAGACGACGAGCTCGCACGATTCAAGCGCATCACGCCATGAACATCGATCAGAGCCGTCGATACAGCCCATGATAAGCACCAGGCCTGCCAGCTCGCCCGAGCAGGATCGTCGTCGGCCGGACGCCCACCGCCAATGTTGTCAATCGTAGGGCGTCTGCCATCGTCTCAGCCTGGCAAGGCTCCAGATTCCGAGGGATCTTACTCCGAAATTCGGCCTCCGCGTGGCCTGTGATCAACCGGAGTCCATTTGCTGGCAGTCATCTGCATCCTCGACTGCAGCCAAGCCTTACGTCTGAGTCACCGAGGACCGCCATGGCCAGGCATTCCCGTTCCAATGGTCCTTGTCGGCACCGGAGCTCGACACGTGTCGGAGAGGGCTGCGAGACTGGCTGATCCGAACACCTGGCCGTCGACACCGCCGGACCGTGATCGGACTTCCAGGGCTGTGACTTACGTGTTCGCGAAGGAGCGTCTGATGGTCATACGACAGACGATGCCCCCAGAAGACTGGCTACTGCCTTCAGGCAACGTCTGGTCTCAACGTAGATGCATAAATAGCCCATGAGGTACCTGTGCAGTCCTGTCACTCTCTCCATACTATCAGCCCCCCCATCGTCCTGCGAACCCCATTTCTCTCGCCGCCCCAACGACACCATGAGAGCATCACCAACGCCCATCTACCGCCAGCACCCTACGCTCAAGCCAGATGATTCTCGCAATAGCACCACACAGAACTGCACCGCGTCGTCGAACATCATGGCAACCCCCCACGAGGACTGCAGCGGCAGGAAGGGGTCCGATCCTTCCGACACCGCCTCCATCGCAACCACATCCAGCACGACCTCGACAACCCGGCTCCTGAAATCCGTCTTCCTCCCGCGACGAAAGCCCCGGTCATCGTCGGCGGCCAAGGACGACCAACTGTCCGCCGGAGAGAGGCAGGCGGCGCGGCGAGCGGACCGGGTCAATGCGGAGACGCTGGCTACGATTGCGGCGTTGAGTTGAGGACTACTGTGCGATTCCAATGCGCTTGGAAGGGGGGGTTTGTCGTGGAGACTGCGACACCCCGCCGGCCCAGATGTCAGCGAGCAGCTTGATCGAGACTGCTCTCCGGTCTGGCACCCGAGCATCCCGATATCTCCTGGCCACCTCTAGTCCCATCTGCTTCGGATCGTCTCGAGCGGGGCATGCGCACCACACGATAGGCCAGCCTTGCCTCTTGGTCCAGCGTGGCCGCCCGGGTCAAAGAGGCGTGGTGGAGCTTCACGCCCTTGCGTCGCAGGACAACGAAGAGCTTCTGATGATTGGTGGCGGCGCAGCAATGCATAGAGCGATGCTTCTTCAGGTAGTACCATCACCCATTCACTCTTGCTGCACACCAGGCGTCCTAGAGCTGAGGACATCCATCCTTCTACAGTCCCCGTGCCAGTCGGCGTTCTCAATCGTGACCACACCCACCCTCACCCTCCATCTCATCTATAAAGCATCCGATGCACCTCCTCCGCAATCGCCAGACTCGCCGTCAGCCCCGGCGACTCGATCCCCAACAAGTTCACGAACCCCCTATACCCCTCCTCCCACTCAATATAGAAGTCCTGAAACCCCTTCCCACTCGCCACGGCTCCGAGCTGACCCAGCTTCGGCCGGATGCCCGCGTAGTCCAGCGCAATCGCATCCACATCGACGCCCGGCAAGTACGACCGGATCTCCGCGACCGCCGCGGCGAACCGCTCCGGCGTGGCCGTGGGCGCGAGATCGGTGGGGGAGTCGACCCACTGGACGTCCGGGCCGAAGCGCACCCGGCCGGCCATGTCGAGGGTGAGATGGGTGCCCAGCCCGCCGTGGCCCGGGACCGGGGCCGGGTAGATCAGGGTGTGAGGTTTCGGGGAGGATTTGGCGTAGGAGAAGTAGGTGCCCTTCGCGTAGAAGGGGGTGCGGTGGCGTTCGGGGGGGAGGATCATGTTGGCGATGTCGCAGGCGTAGAGGCCGGCGCTGTTGATGAGGGTCGCGGCCGTGATGGAGGTATCGTCGTCTTCGACATCTCGTGGCGTGGTGTTCGGTGACTGCTGTGAGTCGCTGGCGGGCGACGCGGTCCAGATCCTCCAGTCCGCATTCCCGACCGACGGCGCCTGGATCTTCGACACGGGACTCGCCAAGGCCGTCGTGCCGCCAGACTCCTCGAACTGGCCGTGCAGCGACTGCATGTAGCCGTGCGAGTCCACGATCCCCGTGCTCGGACTCTCGAGCACGCCCGCCTCGGCCCTGACATCAGGCTCCCTCCGCTTCGCCTCCTCCCTCGACAGGAACCGGATCGGCACGTCGATACTGGTAGCGAACTCATGCACCTTCCGGAGCTCCTCCATTTGGGTCTCGTCCTGCGCCACGATCCACTTCCCGCAGTTCATATGCGAAACGCGGTTCGTCTCGCAGTACTCATACAGCAGCCGCTTGCCTTCCAAACAGAGCTTGGTCTTGAGGCTGTCGGCGCCGTAGTAGAGGCCCGCGTGGATGACCTCTCACCTCATCAGCCGCGAACGAGTTCTATGGTGGTATCAGCGCATTACCTCGCTATTACGGCTGCTGGTTTCCGTGCCGACTGACGCATGCTTCTCGATCAACACCACGGATGCACCGTCGACTTGCTGTAGTCGTCGGGCGATGGCCAGGCCGACGGCGCCCGCTCCGATGACGGCGTGGGTGAAGTCTGCTTCACGTCGAACACTGGTGGACAGAGATCGGACGGCGACTGGCAACGGTAATCTCTGGTGTGGGCGATAGTGGCGAACCGCCCATCTGGCGAGGTGAGGGCCCATGCTCGATGTGGGCATTACACAGTGCTTGCGGTGCGTAATGCAGAGAGATCCATGTTGTTCACAGTCACGACGCCCAGAGTCTAAATGATGTAGATCTATGTGTTGGGTGAAGCGATGGCCGATGTGTTGTCGGAAAAGCCCTGAAGCGGAAGGCGGAAAAGGAAGTCTTGGCACCGCCTCCTCTCCGTGGTCCCGTCGGCGAGAGCAGCCACGTCCTCGACACCCGCATGGTCACGGGAAGACTGGCGGTGCGAGAGCGGACAGAATCCATCACAGTCGGTCCGCCGTGCATACGGAACGAGACTAGCACTCGCGCGCGCTCAACATGATGAACGGCGGCCTGCGTAATACTTCGAGAGGAAGCTGGCAACTAAGCCTCGACATGAGCATGGCAGACTCGGCAGACTGCTGCTGCCTTCAATCCCTCGATGCGGCTTTGTTGGCGTTCACTCCGCACGCTCAACGCGCATCTCGATATCTCCGCCCTTCCCCAGCGCACCATCGGTATGAAGAACATCAAGCAGCTCCTTGGCCTTCCCCGTCGCTCCCGCGCCACCCACCTTCGCCTCGTCGCCGTCGAAGACCACCGCAATCGCCTCCAAGGACCGCCCCTTGGTCTCAATGTAGAAGAACCAGACGATGACAGACTGGAACGCGAGCCAGAGGATGTAGCAGAGGTAGTATTTCCACGTGATGTCATGCAGCGCCACCGGGTTGACATAGTTCGTGAAGAACGACCCCGCGGCCACGGCCAAGAGGGTGACGGTGAGGTAGCGCGAGCGCAGGTAGAAGGGCGCGATCTCCACGACGTAGCCGATCAGCAGGCCCGACCAGGCGAGGTTGTAGAAGAACATGAAGACGAAGATCAGCGCGATGACGGCCTGGCCGCCGGCCTTCGTCCCCGTGACGGAGTACTGCTGGCTCGCGACGGTCCACCCGGTCATGGCGAGGCACATCCCGAAGGTGGCCGTCAGGAACAAGGGGCGTCGCCCGAGCCAGTCGATGGAGAAGGCCATGCCGCCGGCGATGGCGAAGTTGAAGATCGTGAGACAGCCGTTCAGGACGAGCTGGTCGTTCGCATTGGTGATCCCGATCTGGTCCAAGACGAGGAAGATGTAGTACGACACGATCCCGGACCCGGCGGTCTGGCTGAAGAAACCGGCAGAGAGGGCGATCAGGAAGCGGTGGCGATTGCCCTTTGTCTTGACCAGCTCCTTGATGCCATGGCTGGCGAATTCCTTCTCCAGTGCCATGGTCTCAAGCACTTCTTGGTACTCGGCCTCGACGAACTCCTGTCCCGAGGCTGGCGCATGGAATCTCTGAAACGTCTTCATCGCGAGCTCGTGCTTGTCCTTCACCATCTGGTAGCGTGGGCTCTCCGGGACCAGCCAGATCAGGAAGAGCTGGATCACCGATGGGAAGGCTTGGAGGATACTCGGCGTCCTCCAGCTCCACTGGCTCTCCATCGTGAGTGTACCGAATCTGGACGAGACATCTCAAATCAGCATTCGACCCTTTGGCCCTCATCTTGAGTACCTACGTCGTCCACGCCGCAATGATCGACCCAAAGTACCACAAGGTATTATAGATCGTCGTCAGCTTCCCCCGATACTGCGGATGCGCGATCTCCGTGATCAGCATCGGCGAGCAGCTCTGCGTGTAGCAGATGCCCAGCCCGATGATGAAGCGCGCCGCGATGAACATGCCGATCGTGTTGCTCGCCGTCTGGAGCACGACACCGAGGAAGATCAGGGAGGAGCCGAGCAGGATGGTCCATTTCCGCCCGATGCCATCGGCGAGCAATGGGACGAAGGGTAATCCGACGACCTGGCCGACGGAGAAGATGGCGTTCAGGAGGCCCAGGGTGGCTGGCGAGGGGTGATTGAAGTGGTTCTGCCAGTAGTCGAGCGCTTGCAGCCCGTTCACTACACACTGTCAATTGGTCTGTATACGACGGGCGTGGGGCAGGGGATGGCTGACTCATCGAACCATCTACATAGCAACGCGTGATACTGTCAGCAGGTCTCAAACTTTGCACAGCAGTGCCCGCTAGCTTCTTACCGAATCCGTTGGTCGCGGACGATAGCAGGAGGATGCCGCAGATGAGGTGAAGACGGATAAGCGAGCCATGCCGATACCAAGTCACTCGAGGAAATACCTTCCCGCCGACAACGAAGGGCTCATCTGAGGTTGATTTCAGTCCAAGCATGGTGTTCTACACTTCGCTGACGACTGACAGCAGCATGGTGGGAGAGATATTGGTAGGTCGTTGGCCGGCGGCCATGGTACTTGTGTAACCCTCGCCTACCTCTGCACTACTGACCGACGATCACACAGCTGCTCATGTTGTACAGTAGACTCATGATCAATTGGGGAATAACGAGGCAATCATAATATCATCCACGGGGGGACCGAGTCAGTCCCCACCCCGCTACTTCCTGATCGAGGCAGGCTTTTCCCCCGCAAAGCTTTAGGCTAAAGTGCAGCCCGGGGATTGGGTCCTGCACTACCTGTCCACCTCGTCAATATGATGACCGCGAGAAGGGACCCGTCACGTACGGGATTCCTGACTGTCGATATAATCGATCCTGGTAACGCGATAGGTCAGAGCTGCCCTCGGATTGCGTGCATTGGGCATCGCGGGCTGACTCGTACAGTGGGATAACAGCTGTAACGGTACAACCAAGACTGCAGTGGAGGCCGCTTTCCGCTTCCTTCTGGTCTCTCTATGACAGCTGACCACGTACGGCAGAGCTGGCACAGTGCCAATCCGGATAGTCGGCAGCCGTCAACCTAGGCTGCATCCATTGGCCGGTAGCTGGGCCGGTGGCAAACACCTGAACTGAGCACCCGTCGTACAAACGTTTTGTGGGTGCAAGTGTTTAGCATCTCCCATCGACGTTGGATTGCTGCCTCGTTGGTATACCAGCAGCATCTGAATCGAAGGACCGCAGACGGTCATGTCTCCCGAGGAGATTGCACCCGCCAGCAAGCCCAAATACTGGGATGGAGCCTTGGTGCCAGCAACAGACGAACAAGGCACCAGTCCCGTGGCCATCCGCTTGTCGGACGAAGAGCGCACGTCAGGCGTGACCCGGCCCGAGACCATCCAGCAGGCCCTAACACACTACCACCGCGACGGCTTCTTCGTGCTCGAGAACGCCATCGACGACACCCTCATCGACGCCGTCTACGACCGCATGGTGGACGACAACGCGGCCTACCTCTCCAAGCCCCACATGGTCTGGAACCAGGGCGTCAAGACCAAGAACGTGTCCCAGATCCCCCCGCTCACCCCGGAGTGGCTGCACAAGGATCTCTACGCCAACACGCACTGCATGCGGATCTTGGAGAATCTTCTCGGCCCGCAGCCTGAGCTGCGCTTCCTCAACGCCAACGTGGCCTGCCCCGGCGGGACCGGCCGCCAGGCCGTGCACACCGACGTCAACCACCGCTTCCCCACCATTCCCTTTGGCGTAGTCCTCAACACCTACCTGCAGGATTCCTCGGCCGACAACGGCGTGACCGAGGTGTGGTGCGGGACACACACCGCGTACCCGCACCCGGAGCAGCTGAAGCACAAGGAGAGCGGCTGGATCCGGAAAGAACTCATCCAGGACCGCGCGAAGACCCACCCGCCGTCGCAGCCGGTCATCAAAAAGGGTAGCGTCTGTTTCCGCGACCTGCGCCTCTGGCACGCGGGCATGCCCAACCCGAGCCCGCGCCACCGCATCATGCTCGCTATCGACTACTTCGCCGCGTGGTACCAGTGCCCCATGATGCTGAAATTGCCGTCCTCGGCGCGGAAGCAGGTGGAGGAGGAGTGGAGGATCTCGACCAAAGGGATCGAGTGGGTCGACGGCGAGATCAACAGTCTGGATGTGCCGTTCTATTTGAATATGACGCAGGATCCCGCCATGTATATCGTGCAGACGAAAGACGGGTTCGAGGACTGGCGGGCGCGGGAGTCGGGCAAGTTCGTGTTTGACAAGGGCGTGGTGAACGAGGAGTGCTACTGGACGCCGGAGGCTTGAGTTGTCGCAGCAGAAACCGTGTCGTACTATCTTTCTCGTAGGGACGAGCGATTCGGCGCTCTCTAGCGGTGCAGACTCGTGTACATCACGGCCGCTCCTTTCCGAGACCCTGGCCGAGTGCAAGGCATCCACGGTCGACCTCCACGCCGTACTGGAGGCGCAAGCGACATCGTCTCACGCCAATCCCTCGCCAAGCCTACGTAGGAATGGGTCACATTGCGCTATACATCAGCAGAAATCACAACCACTGCACTTTGACGGCCGCAAAATGAAGCGAGAGTGACATGAGTGGAAGCTGTGACTACCTCTACATACACTTCCCTCACACCAAATAGCAATCAACCCCCCCCCAACATCAGAACATCCAATGCCCCACCTTCCCACCCATCTACGCCGGATTCGTGCACGTAAACGGCGTGAGCGGCGTGCTCTTGAAGTCCTCATTCATCGCCGTGATCGACGCGTACAGCCCCAGCCCCGCCGTGCCCAGCGCGCAGAGGGCGTAGATGGAGTCGAAGGTGTTGAGCGCGAACTTCTTCCGGTACCCCCGCATCCAGCGCGCGGCGCCGGAGTCGATGCGCGCCGCCTGGCCGGTGGTGGCGTCGAAGGTCTCTTCCTCGAGCATCGCGTCGTTTTGGCAGTTGAAGCCGACTTTGAGGATGGGCGGGAAGGTCTGTGGATTTCGTTAGCCGATGCGTGATGCGTCGAGGATTGGTGGTGGGGACGCACGTAGGTGAACTGCAGGATGCATGCCGCGCCCACGAAGGAGGTGAGGTTGGCAATCTGCGGGATGGCGGCGGCGACGATGAAGGCGAGGGCCCAGTAGATCGGGACTGCGCGGAACGGTCAGTGTGAGGACCCAGGGGATGGCGCCGTTCATGCGGATTACGGATACGTACTGATGACGACCCAGATGATCTTGCCCATCTTCTTGTCCAGCGCGGGGAACTTGAAGATGTCGCGCAGCACGGAGGCGTAGATGACCTTGACGCCGATGTTGCCGTACAGGAGCGCGGCGATGAGGGCGGAGATGAAGGAGATGGCGTTGCCGAGCGTCTGCCACGAGTAGGCCGAGCCCGGGATGCCTACGCCGTCAATCGTCAGCTTGAGGCAATCCACATCGACAAGTACTTTTGGTCGTACCTTGGAAGGCCACGGGGTAGGTGAACTGGCCCTGCGCGCTGTAGACGACCATGCCCATGAGGAGGTAGCAGCAGTAGATGAAGATCTCGGCGCAGATGAAGCCCTTCCAGAAGTCCATACTGTCCGATGCGTTAGTCAAAGATGCCAAAGTCATGGTCAAGCTCCACATACGGCCTTCGCATCTCGGACATGAGCTCGTTGAAGAGGGTGGCACCGCCGTAAGCGAACACGCAGTTCATCAGCCCGTTGATGCGGTCCTTCAGCTCCAGGCCTGCGGGCCAATTGGCACTCGTGACCGTTGGGCCCTTGGGGATATTGAAGGATTTCAGCGCCGCATCGTAGTTGGGCGGGTAGTAGTGAACAACGACCATGCTATAAAGTGCGTTAGCCTGATTGGCGCACGAGCTTGGTAGATTGGCGCTCACGTCATGATAATGACAATGACATTGAGCCAGATGGCCAGGTTGGACAGCCAGCTGAGCTTCTGAAGAGTCCGGATCTGGCCCAGGAGGAAACCGCAGATGGTGAAGATGGCCTCGGCGAGGACGACTGTCTCGGCATCAGTACTAGAACCTTGTATTCAGCGCCTGAAGTACGACTCACAGCACAGGAACCCAGTCTGGCTCTTGCCGGCGGACATCTGGGACAACGCCGCGCCGTTGCTCTCGATAATCAACGCCACATTCAAGAAGAACTGGAAGCTCTGCAGCACGTTCATGAGCACGCGCGCCCAGTTGCCGAAGATGCGGAAGGCCATGTCGCCGTAGTTGCGCAGCGGGTAGCGGGTCGAGTCCAGGCCGACGAACATCTGCCAGAGCTGCAGGCCCGAGTAGCAGGACAGGGCGCCGAAGGTGGTGTAGAGGGCGAAGCCGGGGCCGTAGCCCATGCGCGAGATGGCCCAGGGCACATTGTAAGGTCCCAGAATGTCCGTGGTGATCAGGTAGAAGATGGAGCCTGAGAGTGTCAGCTCGAGGCAATTCGCACGCGAAAGATCAAATGTGCTCACCCCATGTTGCGGTGCGCACGGCACGCTGTGCATTGTCCCACTCCGACTCGGTGATCCCGTAACGGCTCTCCATGCCGGGCGTATTACCCGGCTCGCCCGCTGTCTTCTCGCCGGGCGTGCTCTGGAGCTCCTGCACCGGCTTCTCGCTGTGGCTGCCCTTGCCAACGAGCATCCGCATCGACCCCGCGAGGCCGACGCCCTTGGTGTCCAGCGTCTTCTCATACTCGCGCGAGCGGTCGGCCCAGTAGCGGTAGTCCTCGAACTGGATCGTGTTGTCGCCGTAGATGAGGCTGTGCCGGCGCTGCGTCACCGTGCCCTCGAAGATGTCGGCGGCCACGGAGCCCTGCCGGCCCTTGCCAATGTTGTCCGCCTCGCCGCCCAGACGGGCGTCCGCGACGCCGCCCAGCACCGCGCCGGAGCCATACCCGGTAGCCATTGCTCTTGGATGAGATACACGGTGCCACGCGAGAGTCAAGCACAGGTGTGATGGGAGATGGAAGAGGTCGTGCTACTACATACCTCTCGCGCCGGGGACGCGGCGGTAGTTATGAGGCCCCGGAGGTCGTGCCATCTGCAGGCAAGCGTCGTGCTTCCGCTTGGGACCCTATCATCGGCCATGCCGTCAAGGGCACCATGCGGACGCCAAACCAATCGTCGCGGAGTACCTCGTGATAAGCGTACGAGCCATGACGAAAGCAAATGTAACACTCCTCTTCAGCGACGACTAATGAGGAAGGTGAGTAGGCGTCGACAGGCGCGCGCGCACCCGACTGCCGCACGGGGCACCCAAACTCATAATCACCCCGTCCCTACTGCTCGGCCCCATCGGGCAGCTCGGATGGACAAGCGCCTCCCGCGGCAGCCGGGGGAAACAAGAGTCGCGAAGCCTTGGGCCAAGACCGTCGGCGCATGCCCGATCGGTGCTGGGGCCCATGTGCCGGCGCATGGCGTTATCTCTCTAACGCACGCGACCTGCACGCGAAGCTTCTCTCGGTAGGAGGTGATAGGCGGAGGGTGGGAGGGCGGCGTGCTTTTACTTTGGCCTCCGCACCGCGACGACCATCCGACGGTCTCGACCAATACTACCGGATCCCGACAGCCGAGCTGCACCGGCTGTAGGCGGGGATCGTCGTTCGTCCTGACAGGTGGCAGCTCGTGGCAAGCCGCGCTCGGCATGATCGTCCATGGTCTTCCACGGTCGTATGGCATGTTGACGGGTAGGAGGGTACCGCGATCCCGGCGCTTCGTAGACGCACGTCAAGCCATAATGGTCAAGATTAGGGCAGGGCCCGTGATAGGTTCTATGACAGACGGGGAGGAACAGTCTTGCTGTGGATGTCGATGGGTATACATGAATCAATCAAGAAGAAGCATTGCGGTTCGATGCCTTGGCGTAATCAGCTCCTGCTCGTCAACTTCGTTCCATCGTCAATGGTGATCGTGGCAAAATGGTCATCAAGCTGCATGTACCAATCGAGTCTCTCCAGCCGAAGGGCGGAAAGGCGGCTGCAGACGTGGAGGCACATGCCACGGTAGCAGGTACGTATCATACGTCGCCCAAAGGGTGCAGACACGCGCTGCATGACATGCCGATGTGCCGTTCAGAGCTAGGCCATACCTGCAGTCGACGAGACGTCGAGATACCATGCTCGCAGGAGCTACGGCAAAGAAGTGGTGATGGTGCAGGTTGACTACGGTAGATGGTATCTGGTAACGACCCCAAACCCACACCACAGATACTCCATACATGTAGGGTGACCCGCGTGCTCTCGCGAAGACTACGCTATCCTGACGGAGAGCGATCACGAGCAAGATGTCGCCGGCGGATATTATTCCGACGGGAGAAAGCCGACCGAGCGGATAACAAAGGAAATCCGCTGAAGGTGGAAAAGCATGTCACGAAAGATATAAGCCAGTGCACCGTGGATTGCATGGCGAACAACCCACTAAACGGCTCATGCCCACCTCAATCACGACTCCTTCTCCCACACGCTCAGGGCGACAAGATGGGAGCCGCAATACTGCCAACGCTCAACGGCTCATCGCCTGCCGCAGCCGTCGACATGGCTCCAACGAGCGTCTTCAGCCATGCATCGTACCCGCCCATTGATACATTCGGTACCATCGACGGCTTGCTGAAGTCCCACGCAGCCGAACGCGAACAGAAGCCTCTCATAGCGTACCCCAAAAGCGGCGTGGACGACTTCGAAGAGCACACCGCGGCTGATCTCGATCGATACACCGACGCCGCTGTGAGCCTTTACGTACGGCATGGGCTTGCGCCAGTGGTATGTGGTGGGTCACCCAACACGCATAGATCGTGCTGACACTATGATAGGGCGGCACCGATCGCAAGGCGCCCGTGATAGCGTTATTGGCGCCCTCGAGCTTCGAAGTCATCCTCTCGACGTTCGCTCTGAATCGTCTCGGCTATGCCATCCTGTTCCTCAGCACGAGGCTGACGGCGCCGGCCTATGCGCGACTGATGGAGATGACAGACAGCCACACGATCGTGCACTCGGCCAACTTCGCTCAGACAGTCGCCGAGATCAGTCTGGACCGTCCACACTGCCCTGGGATTCCCCTCCTGCAGCGCAGCGACTGGCACGACCGACCAAGCAACAACACAACATCGCCACTCAACGACCAAGACTGGCACATCAAGCAACGCAGCAAAATCGCCTGGATCCTGCACTCCAGCGGCTCGACCGGCTTCCCCAAACCCATCTACCTCACCAACCTGCAATGCCTCGCCAACTTCCGCAAGTCCTTCGGCCTGCGCGCTTTCACCGCCTCCCCACTCTTCCACTCCGGCGGGCTCATGGAGCTGGGCCGCGCCTTCTACACCCGCTCCACAATCTATCTCGCCAACCACAGTCTGCCGGTGACGAGCAGTAACATGCTCCGGGCGATCACGGCCGCGAAGCCACAGCTGGTGATCGCGGTGCCCTACGTGCTGAAGCTGCTGGCGGAGAAGGACGAGGGCATGCGGGCGCTCGCGGCCGCCGACCTGGTCCTGTTCAACGGCTCCGGCTGTCCGGATGATCTGGGCGATCGGCTCGTGGCGGCCGGAGTCAACCTCGTGGCGAACTATGGCGCGACCGAGACCGGCCAGCTCATGACTTCGTACCGCGGCATCCCTCCCACAGACAAAGACTGGGCGTACCTCCGCCTGTGGAATCCGGTCGCGGAGCACACGCTCATGGACGAGATCGCCCCGGGCGTCTTCGAGGCGGTCGCTCTACGCGGCCTCCCATCAAAGGGCGCCAGCAATGCTACTCCTCCTTACAGTGTCACGAATCCCGAGGATAGCTATCGCACCGCCGACCTCTTCACACGCCACCCCGATCCCGAGAAGCGCAATCACTACAAATACCTCTCCCGGCTCGACGACCGAATCACGCTCGTCATGGGCGAGAAGGTCCTGCCGCTGCCCCTCGAGGGCCGGATCCGGCAGGAGGGTCTCGTGCGCGAGGCGGTCATGTTCGGGCTCCAGCAGGCTCTCCCCGGCGTGCTGATCTTCCGCGCGGTGGACCAGGGCACGGAGATGTCCGATGCGGAGTATCTGGATGCTGTATGGCCGGCAGTCCAGGCGGCGAATCTGCGTGCAGAGGCCTTCTCGCAGATCATCAAGGACCTTGTCGTCGTCAAGGGCGTCGAGGCGGACTACCCGAAGACGGACAAGGGGACCTTCATTCGTGCCCAGGTGTATCAGCAGTACGACGCGGA
This sequence comes from Teratosphaeriaceae sp. CCFEE 6253, assembly GCA_033119285.1. Taxonomy (NCBI): domain Eukaryota; kingdom Fungi; phylum Ascomycota; class Dothideomycetes; order Mycosphaerellales; family Teratosphaeriaceae; species Teratosphaeriaceae sp. CCFEE 6253. Next base: position 26,407 of record JAWDJV010009402.1, read on the forward strand.
CATCCAGGCGGCGTACGCGCGGCTGGAGACCTCCGCGCAGAGCACGCAGAAGTTGCAGCTCGAGGTCCCGGACTTGGAGGACTGGCTGCTGGCGCGCTTCCGCGTGGATCTGCACATCCCCATCCCAGACATCTCGAGCGACATCTTCGCCGCGGGGGTCGACAGTCTGCAGACGACGCGGATCTGGCGGAGCATCAGGCAGAAGCTCGACCTGGGCTCCGAGGGTGACGGGATGAGCACCAACATCGTCTTCGAATGCGGCACCATCGCCCGACTAGCCCGGCACCTCCACGCCCTGCGCACTGGCTCCCCTTTGCCCTCCGAGGACGATGATGAGGTCGAGGTCATGCAGGAGCTGATCGATAGGTATTCCGACTTCACCCTCCATACACCCTCGCCCACGGCCCGCATGGCGTCAAGTCAGACCGTCCTCCTCACGGGCGCGACGGGCAATCTCGGCGCCCACCTCCTCGCCACCCTCGTCGCCCGCGCGGACGTGAACGAGGTGTGCGTGCTGGTCCGCGCCCCCGACTCCGCCGCCGCGGCGCAACGGACCCTGCACGCACTGTCGTCCCGCCAGATCCCCCTCTCCGCTGCCGATGAAGCCAAACTGCGCATCCTGCCCTGCGACCTCAGCCAGCCGGGTCTGGGACTCGAGCCGCATACACTGGAGCATCTACATCAGACCTTGACCTGCGTGATCCACAGCGCCTGGGCTGTCAACTTCAACCTCGGCGTGCGCTCCTTCGAGGCACAGCACATCCGCGGCGTGCAGAACCTCCTCAACCTCTGCCTACAATCACAACACCCGCAGCCCGCGAGATTCTTCTTCTGCTCCTCTGTCTCCACCGCGTCGGGCACGCCCAAGCCGGCCACGATCCGGGAGCGGACGGTCGAGGACCTCCACCACGCGATGAAGACGGGCTACGGCCGCAGCAAGCTGGTCGCGGAGCACCTCGTGCGCCACGCCGCCGGGGCCCGCTGGATGGGCGCGCGCGTCCTGCGCATCTGCCAGCTGTGCGGCGATACGCGGGCCGGGATCTGGAACGAGACCGAGGCGATCCCGCTGCTGCTCCGGAGCGCGCTGACGGTCGGCGCGCTGCCGGGGCTGGAGGAGCGGCCGAGCTGGCTGCCGGTGGACGTCTGCGCGGAGGCGTGCGTGGCGCTTGCCTTACCCGAACCCGCACACCCTGTCAACGGGCTGGTGGAGTCGGCGTCCAACGGTGCCCACGTCTGGCACGACGAGGTAGCGGAGGCCGACCCGGACCTCGTCTACCACGTGTTGAACCCGCACACCTTCTCCTTCCAGCACGATCTACTCCCGACGCTTCAACGGCTCTCTTCGTCCGACTCGGGCTCCACCTACCCGCCATTCACCGTCGTGTCCCCCACAATCTGGCTCGAGAGGCTCGCCGCCAGCGACCGGGACCCGAGCACGAACCCGAGCATCAAGCTCCTGGATTTCTGGCGGAACAAGTATGGCTCTCCTAAACACGAATCGGATGGAGATCGTGGAGACGTTCCTGAAGCCGCTGAGGTGAGCACCGACGAAGCCGCCGGGCTGGTCTTCGAGACAGACCGGACGGTGAGAGATTGCCCTGTCCTGGGCACGGTCCGAGATCCAGTGAGCGAGGGGTTGATGGAGAAGTATGTCGCAGCCTGGATGGCGAAGTGGAAGCCGGCAATGTGATCACGGTCGGTATTCTGTACAGCATTGCACCTCGACGCTCGCGGCCGGGCCATGAGTAACGACGCTGTCCCCTGCGACGAATCTTCGTCGGCCTCGCTCGGCCACACCTCGACGCCCGATATCTGTCAGCGCGCTCTGGCTACCTGTGTCAGGGGGTTGGCAGAGTGGCGGCGCGTAACATTCATACGGCCACTCGATTGGGCAGAGCCGGCCTCGTAGCCGCGCCGGCCTCGAAGCATGTCTTACATCGACTCTCCAAATCATGGTCGGCGGGCTTGTGTGCCTGGCCGGCTCGAATCCTCGGCGCTGCGGACTTGGATCGAGCTGCCACAGCAGGGGCAGACAGCTGTTTTGCGGCCATTGCGGCTTGTCCCGTGGTCCGCCGGGTCGAGGAGAGTGGGAGAACGAGCCAGCCACGGAGAGCCCTCAGCGGCCGGATCGGTGAGGTATTCGAGGAGCGATATATCGCCGCATGGACGAAGCGGTGGCCGCACTCATGACCCCGAGCGACTCGGGGTCGCGCTATGACATGATTCCAGATGTCGGAGGGGGCTGCCGGGTATAGATATATACATCGATCATGTGCTCAACGCAATACATCTACATACACGTAATTCTCCAACCCAGACTTAGCCATCGCGCAAGATCCAGCCCGACGTCTGACCAGCTGCACATCATGTACTCGAAGCCGAACCCAACGCCAACCGCTGCGAAACCAATCCCACTCCACCCCGTCCATCCCTTCATCAACACGGGCACGTTGTCGGTCCGGGCATCCGTCTGCCCGCCCCCTTCATGACCCTAGCCCCATCAGCCCCGGACACTCTACCGCCACCGCCCACCGCCACCGCCGCCGCCGACCCGCCCCTCCTCAGCAACCTTCCCACTAACCTCCCTCCGACTCCGCATGCCATATCCCCCCCTGCCCCCCTGCTCCCCAGACGACGACGGCAAGTACAACACGCTCTCGTCCGCGATATCCGCGCCACTCCGACTGATCACCCGCCCACCCCCACCTCCCCCATTCTTCTCCGGACTCGGCGTCCGGCTCGCCTGCGGCGAGGGCGGGAGTCCGTAACCCCCGAGCCCACCGTAGCCTCTGCCGGGCCCGCCGCCGCCGCCGACGCGGGTGGGACTGCCCTGCTGCTGCTGGGCGGGCGTGGGCGAGGCCCCGCGCACGCCCATGGTGGCCGCGGCGAGGTTGCCGTAGTACCGACCCTTGGGCGTGCTGACCCCGGCAGTGGCCCCCGCGACCGGGCCGGGGGAGGAGGTGAGGCTCGGCGCCGCGGTGTCGGAGTACACGCTCGAGCTGACCGTGGCGTTCGACGTGACCGTCGGGTGGCGCTCGACGCCCGGGCCCTCGACGACGTCGGTGTCCGCCTGTCGCTGGTGATGGTTGTGGCTGTGGTTGAGGTGGCTGAACTCCGGCGGCGTTGGCGGGTGCATGCCCAGCGGCTGCGGGATCGTCTCGGGCGCGTAGCCGTACAGCGTCTCGTGGACCTGCGCGCGGAGCGGGGACCGCGGGGGCGGGACCATCGACTCCTGACGGTCGGTATCATGCTGGACGGGCGTGTAGCGCGGCGAGGAGGAGGCGGCGGCGAAGCGGGAGACGGGTGCCCGCGCGGGAGCCTCGTTGTCGGACCCGGAGTCCTCGGCGTCGAGGACGTACCAGTTGTCGTTCAGCAGCTTCGCGCCCTGCTCCTTGCGCAGCGTGGAGGGACTCATCTGCACGGCCGCATGCGGCAGATCCGGGCTGAGCGCGCGCCCGATCTCCTCGGCGGCCAGTGGCACGGCGGGCAGCTCCTTGTCCCTGTTGTGCTCGGCGCGGAGCTGGGAGAGGTCGCCGGTGGAGACGTGCACACTATTCTCGACCCACGACGCCGGGCGCCGCTGCGGGCTGCGGCTGCCGTGGCCGCGCGAGCGGACGTCCAGTCTGCCGTCGGGCCGCACTTCGTAGCGCGAGGTGCGCGGGGAGGAGGCGGCGGAGTGGTAGGCGTCCTGCTCGGCGCGGGAGAGGCGGGCGGAGTCCGGGTTGTGCGGGGAGAAGGCCAGGGTGGAGTCGCTGGCGTTGGCGCGGGAGAGGGCGAAGGGGACGCCGCGGGTGGGCGAGGTCGGGGTGGCGGTGTTGACGGACAAGGTGGAGGCGCTCATGTGCTTCGTGTCCTTCTCGTCCAGGACCGTGAGCTCGCTGTTCTTGTACTTGTGCTTTCTCCTCGCCGAGCGGGTGCGGCCGGTGAGATTGTCCTCCAGCGGGTTCATGTCCGGCGGCAGGCTGGAGATCTTGCGGAAGATGATGACGAGGTACAGATCCAGTCCGCAGCTTAGTAAGTGGAGACCGGCCGCCGCGCAGGCTGCGACGAAGCAGACGAGGAGGAGGATGTCGGTGGCGCGTTGGGTGGCGAAGAAGGATGTCAGTCGCCATTGCCCGTCCAGCATGTTCCCCGCGGCACCATACTGTGGAGGCGGGAGCGAGCGGCGGTTGTTGAGGAGGAGGACGATGTAGATGTACAGCGGGATCAGCGCCGTGTCCATGATGAGCGCGAAGGTGTGGTACGAGGCTGAGGAGCCGGGTGTGCGGCCTTTGGCGGCGCGGACGAGGTGGAAGATGGCGTAGAGGGTGATCAGGCTGTCCCATGCTTGCTAGACAGACCATCAGTACACGAAACGAATGAAGCTGAGCGGTGATCATACTGGAATGCGCAGGAGATACGTCTCCGCCCCCGTGGTGCCCTTCATGCAGATGGTCCCCGCCAGCAGCCCCACGGCGACAATCTCCTGCACCAGCCGCAGACCGAACTGCGTCCACCGCGTCGCCACGACCGCTTTCTTCGTCCCGGGCGGCAAACTCTTGTAGTCCGGGCGCACGCCGTCGCCGAAGACGACGTAGCTGTCCGGGTGCTTGTTGAAGTCGATCAGCGGCCCCTCCTGCTTGGGTTTGGGCGGCAGCGAGGCCTGGCTGAGTCGCGCGTAGGAGGCCTGCGTCACGGCTCGCGGGTTGAAGGTCGACTTCGTCGGGTCGACGTCCGGGTCGGTCGCGAAGGTGGACTGGGACTGGGAGTGGTAGTGCGAGTAGGGGAAGCTGATTGGGCGGTGCGTCGGGCCATCGTAGAGGTAGGGCGAGCCGGTGTCGGCGCCCATGGCGGCGGCGGCGGCGGTGGAACGAGTGTGGTGTGCGGACCCGAGCGAGTGGATGGGTGTGAGCAGGCACGTGGAGACGATGGGAGGAATGTAGATGGAGAGGGAGGGATGAGGTGAGATTGGGCCACGACCGAGGAATGGGAGATCTGACTGACGAAGAGGGATCCCTGCACGTCCGCTATGTATCTAAGTTATACCTCTATACACACGTCTGTGGAGAGTTTGGCGGCGTTGTTGATGCGCGTTGCTATGCGACTCCGCCTCGGTCTTTGGGGAGCGTTGCCGCCGATGGCGGGGCGCTGGCGCTGATGCTCGGAGATCCTCATCTGATAAGAGACCTGGCGACATCTGGATAATTGGCAAGACATCGACCCGAGCATCTCCCTCACCACAATCACCCAGCATGAGACCACCACCCGCCCCCTGGATGTGCCCATCGTGCGTCCGCCGCTCCCTCGCCACCACCCCTCGTCCTCTCCAACCCACCGCCCCCTACAGCACCGCCCCCATCCAGTCCAGCACCCGCCGACCCATCCAGCTCGCCATCATCGGCTCGGGCCCCGCCGGCTTCTACTCCGCCTACCGCCTCCTCAAGCGCCTGCCCGATGCCCGCATCACCATGTTCGAGAAGCTGCCCGTCCCCTACGGCCTGGCGCGGTACGGCGTGGCGCCTGATCATCCCGAGGTGAAGGTACCGCTCCCCGAAATCTCCCTTGCTCGAATTGTGGGATGCAGTGCTGATGAGCCGCAGTAGAAATGCACCGAAACGCTCGAGACCGTCGCGCGCGAATCGCCCACCAACTTCCACTTCGCCGGCAACGTCCCCATCGGAGACGGCGCCGGCGAATTGCCACTGGCAGCCCTCGTCCCGCACTTCGACGGCCTGCTCTTCGCCCACGGCGCCAGCACAGACCGACGCCTCGGCATCCCCGGCGAGGAACTCTCCGGCGTGCTCTCCGCCCGGGACTTCGTGGGCTGGTACAACGGCCTGCCCGCCCTGACCCCCTGGGCCCTCGACCTGGCCAGCGTGGGGGAGACGGCGGTGGTGATCGGGCAGGGCAACGTCGCGCTGGACGTGACGCGCATCCTCCTCAGCCCGCTCGCCGAGCTCCGCAAGACGGACATCAACGAGGAGACCCTCGAAGCGCTATCCCGGAGCCGCATCCGCGAGGTGAAGGTCATCGGCCGCCGCGGGCCGCTGCAAGCCCCCTACACCATCAAGGAGCTCCGCGAGCTCATGCAGCTGCCCGGGGTGGGCTTCGCGCCGCCGCCCGAGAGCTGGGACGCGTTGATGCAGGTCCCGCGGAAACAGCTCCCGCGGCAGCTGAAGCGCATCGCGGAGTTACTCGAGAAAGGCTCCCCCACGCCTCTCACCCCGGAGAGCAAGGCCTGGCAGCTGGGGTACCAGCGCTCGCCCACCGCCTTCCTCTCCCAGAACGGCCGGGACCTGGACGCGGTGGGCTTCGAGACGACGGCCTACTCCACCCCGCTCGCCTCCCTCCTGACGAGCGGGGACCCGCAAGCGAACCTCATCGCCCTCCGCGCCGCCAAAGTCCATCCTACCAACGTCGACAAGACGCTGATCCACGCCGGCCTGGCCTTCCGCTCCGTGGGCTACCAATCCACTCCCCTCCCCGGGTTGAACGAGATAGGCGTCCCCTTCGACACGACCCGGCACGTGATCCCCAACGACGGCTTCGGGCGCGTGGTCTCCGCTCCCTCGCCCGTTCATTCCAGCCCGGAGCGCACGGGCGAAGGGCTCCGCGCGCAAGACGTCGCGGCCAGTCTACCGAGAACCACGACGGTGGATGCGGCGGCGGCGACGGGGTCGGGGTTGGGGAAAGGGGGAATAGTGCCAGGGGTCTACGTAGCAGGGTGGGTGAAGCGCGGCGCCACGGGCGTGATCGCCAGTACACTCGAAGACGCCTTCGCGGGCGCGGACGTACTGGCCGGGGACTGGGCCGCGGGCGCGGCGTTCCTGTCGTCATCGTCCGGGGAGGGGCACGGCGGTGGCGGCGAGACGGGGCGGCAGCGGGGCTGGGAGGGCGTGAGCGGGGAGATCTCGGCCCGAGGGATCCGCGCGGTGGGTTGGCGGGGGTGGGAGGTCATTGATGCGGAGGAGAGGCGGAGGGGGGTGGGGCGGGGCAAGGTGCGGGAGAAGATGCGGAGTGTGACGGAGATGCTGGAGGTGCTGGATCGGTGAGGCTGGGCTGGGGCTGGACGACCGATGGTACGGCGGCTATCTGCTCGGGTCTGCCGTGGATTGAGGCGGGTGCTGTCGAGGCACTCGAGCTCGACCCCACGACGTGGCGAGACGGGGACAGAGGCGGGCCAGGCGCAAGACAGCGGCGCCCGCCCTTCCGGAGCGCGACTTGGACCCACTGGGTCCGTCCAGGACACTCCGAACGAGTCACCTCAGCGACCTGCGAATCAGGCCCGCCGCACGGGATACGGCACTCCAGCGACCCGGATTGGATGGACGCTCAAGGGCAGGCCATGAGGCACGGACAGAGGCCGCCGAGACCGTCGCGCCGCGCATCATCGTCCGCCACCATCCGCACGCGTCGTGCGCCTGGGGACACGCGGACAAGCTCTCCCTCCGCCACGCGATCAGCCGCGAGAGCGGGGCGGCGATGGTCGGGTCCTGCTGGCTCGGGCATGCTCCCGAGCAGTCCGGGGGCAGGCAGACTGGGATCGTTCGAGTGGCTTCGGGTGGCCTGTGTGGCCTGTGTGGCCTTTGATCTTGGCTCGGACGTTCCCGCACGCGCGGGTCGTGCCACGCATGCTCACTGATCATCGTCACGTCGTCCAGGCGTCCGAGCCGCATGCTTGACCCCTGTTATTGGTGATGCTCGGGGAAGGCTTCATGCTGGGAGGCTTGGTATCGCGGATGATTCCGGCGGATGTCGTCTGGATCCGCCGTTTGGAGGAAGGGCGATGGGGATGGATCCCGATCTCGACGGCGGGTGCTCCGGTGCACTCTCCATCAATCACACTGTGTAGACGTGTCGATGAGATTGACGTGCTGTACGAGTACGAATGGATGAATTAGCGCGTTCCAATCAATTCAATTCAATGCGTGTCTTGGAAGCTGCACGTTATTGGCTCCCGCGTCTGCAGCTCGACTTCCATGGCAGATCGCGTCTCCCCAGCTCATCATGCTGAAGATCTGTATCTCGTCGACTCACGGCACCATGCACTCCGCCGCCACCGCCCCCCGATGACCATGACAGCGCCAAGCTGACCAGCTTCCCACCACGATGCGCATCTTCCTCCTCCCCATCTCCACGCGCCGCACCCTCCTCTACTGCGAGCGCGTCGCCTCCGTCCCCGCCCCCGGCCAGTCGCAGCCCTACACCGAGCGCATCATCGCCAAAGCGACCACCACCTGGGCCGGGTGGGAGAAGGCGGAGAAGGGGTGGCAGAAGCGGCTGACGGGCTACGGCAACCAGCTGTTCAAGCGGATCCCTTACCAGGAGTGGGGGCTCAAGAGCTTCCCGCCCGCCACCAAGGTACGGCTGGCGGAGGTCGATGCTGCACGCGAGGGCGACGCGGGGCCGGGACCGGGGCCGGGGTATGAGTGCCTGTACCCCGGCGCCTTCATGAAGGGCCGCAGCGTGACGGACCTCCTGACGCAGCTCGCGACGGAGCGGCAGGCCTTCCACCGCCGCGGGATGATCACGTCGATGGTCTGGATGCCCATCACGGTGCCGTTTGCGCTGGTGCCCGTGTAAGTCCCGCCGCCCACTCACCACCCACCTACCACCACCCACCACCACCCCACCGCAGAACCCCCCCACCGCGTACTCGGCCACCCATTTACTGATGCAGAAGGTGGGTTGTACTGTAGGATCCCCAACATCCCCTTCTTCTGGTTCGCCTTCCGCGCCTACTCCCACTACCGCGCGCTCGCCGGCGGCCGCTTCCTGCACCACCTCCTGCGCCGGAACCTCGTGCGGCCGACCGACAGTAAAGTCATGGACGGCCTCTACGCTGCGGGGCTGCTGCACCCCACGCGCGAAGCCGCCCGCGCCGCCACCGGGACGCCGCCGAGTGAGGAGGAGATGGCGTGGATTGTTGCGCAGGTCGAGGCGGAGGCTAAAGGGGGTGGAGAGGGGGGAGGGGGTGGTGCGGTCGGAGAAGGTGGAGGGGTTGAGGGGGGGGGAGGGGAGGAGGTGCTGCTGCTGCGGCCGTGGAGCGGGCAGGTCATCGCCGAGGCGTTTGGGCTGGCGGAGATGCGGGTCGAGATTGAGCGGGCGGTGGAGCAGGTGGAGAAGGCGGTCAGCGTGGAGAGGGAGGCGAGGGCGGTGGGGCAGGCAAGGATGCTGGAGGAGGGGACGGGGGAGAAGACGGCGCGGCCGGTCGCGACGCGGGCGAAGGCAGGGGAGATGGAGCAAGACGCCAAGCGATAGCAGCGGGCACGGTCTAGTGTATGATACTCGAGGGCGCTCGATACAGGATAGACGCAACGGGAAGCAGCCGACTCGCGCTCACCCCCACCGTCGCGATGTCCCAACACACATTCACGTCACACGGCAAGCCGATGATGATACGGGACGCGTCTCCCTGTGGCTTGACACAAACTGACATCAAACCCTCGAAGATGCTCACTAGGATGCCGCGGTCCGCAAGCCGGTGTTGCGCGGTGTACTGGCGCGGCAGAAGAAAGCCGGCCGCTCTCGGGGCCCGTCACTGTGCAGCGGGGGCAGGACTAACGGAGCGGAGAGAACCTCGTGGCGAGCGTGGCTGGCCCGGCAATCACTCCGGACGCATCTGTTCTGGGTTGGTCACCTCAGACCGCAGAAGGCCGAAGGTGTCTGGGGATCAGCGGCCGCCGTGCCAGCGTAGCCCCCAAGAAGTGCTCTGCTGGGTGCGGCGGGGCGGGAATGGCGAGCTGGAAGGCTTGCAGATGGGACGGACGGACGTCCGATCGGCGCCCTGGGTAGCAGCTGACCTCCAAACACCTAGATGCCCACTCGCGTGCTGTGCCAGCACACCCGGCAGCCATCAAGACCCCGGGTGCTATCCCCGTCACCCCAACACCATCCTCCCCGCTCTCGCGCCCACAGACCACCGGAGGGCGCGCACCGCGACGCAGGAACGGGTCGCCCATGGGAGCGGAAGCGGACACGCAGCAAGCCAGCCTCGTCCTTGGGCTTGGCCTGGCAACCTTCGAGGTCGGGGCCCTTGATTCCGCGAGAGCCACGGGACTCGGGTCCCCTGCCACTGGTCTCGGACGACTCCACGACTTCCGGAGGGGGGCAGACGAGACGGAGTGCGCTGCGGCACAGTCCAGGTGCGGCTTCATCTCATCTGCGGTTGCACCGGCGGCGCGGACCCGGTTGCCCGGCCGACCCAACACAGGACCTTGATGGGCAATCCCCGTGAGGTGCGCCGGCAGGCGAGGAGGTTGGGCTGCGTAGTCACCGGATCGCTTTCGCATGGTCCCAGCACAGCCAGGCCGGCCTGCAGTAGTCGCAAGGCGCTGTCCGTGCCCTCGGCGGGACTCCATCGTGGCGGTTCTGTTCCGGACAATCTCACCCCCCATGCAGCAGGCAAGTGGGGGGGCATGCCCAATCACTGCACCGCCTGCCCATGGGCGCTCCCTCACAATGACTGGGTGCGAGGGCCGGGGACGTCGGGCGTCTCCACCGCGCGGTGCACGAAGGTCTGTTCGGGAGCACGCTTGCCATCGGCTCATAGTATGTCGGACCCCACACACGGAAAGCAGCTGAACTCTCTGGCGCGACTGGAACTGCGGGATGTCTTCCATGGTTGTCGAGGCTTGAGCACAGCGTCGGTCCCAGACTCCCAGCCTTGTCGACGTAGCACAGGCCTGCAAGCCGGCGCGGCTCGACCATTGCGGTGGGCCCAGATCAACGTGCCGCCCGATCTCATCGCTGGCTGCGGCCGGCTCCGAGGCAGAGATATGCTGTATTGACCGCACTTGCCGCCAGGTTGCCAGGTGCGCATGTCCAAACCGCTCGCAATGGGGCACTGCACTACCGGCGAGCATCCGGACTTGGCTCGCTGCAAAGGCACGCGGATCGGCTCGATGGTCACTTGCGTTACACGGCCAGCGACGGCGGCGTAGCAGATCCGGATGCTACTGCACCACCTCGTTGAGGAGACTCAGACCGAGCTCCACGACGCAACCTTTCATCCACGTGCACCAGCGTCCCGTCGCACGTCGACATCACACTCGCCCTCTCCCGAAGAATGTTGTCCGGAGTCGTTGCCACCGCGGATGAGGCCCCTTCCCACACCTCGCGCACGTGGCGGCCAAGGGGGAGGGGCTTGCTACATGTATGTTGGTCTGTGTGTCGATCCGCTGACGGCGCCGTCGTTACGGGAGACTGAGGTGGTGTGTACCGGTTCATCGCCAAAGTGCAGCGCGTCAAAGACCTGCCCCAGGGCACCTACTGCGCTTTCTACACGCGATGGGGCCATGCCTGCTGGTTTACGGGCGGGAATGATTCAGGTCAGTGGGCACAGCAGGGGGAACTACATGTCCGTCAGCGAGTCGTACGGCTACAGCCTGGCGGTGCAAGGACTCCTCGGGGGGTTTGGCTAGGCTCGTCCTCTGTACAATCTGCTTGCTCGGGAGATGGACCACGGCAATCATCCGATGTCCAGGGCAGAATCAAGCGCAGGTCGGCGACTCTCTACAGCCAGCCGTCCGCGAGAGGTGGGTGCATTACGCCTACACTGCCATCCACGTCCAGCGTCCGGAAAAGCGGCCGGCCAAACCACCGCACTCACCGCCGGATCACCTCCTCGCCCCCCCACCCCTTGTCATGGTACTCCAGCCCCTCATACACAATCCCCACCACCTTCCGCTCCAGCTTCCTCGGCAAGGGATACGCCTTGTGCCCGCAGGTCCACACAATCGCCTTGCTGTGGCTCCCCAGCACGGCCATGCGGCTCTCGGCCGCGTGCCGCGACTTGTCGAGCTGCTGCCGCAGGTTCGCCGCGTCGCCGCGCAGGCGGCGCACGGTGCTCTCGCTCGAGGTCTGCAGGCGCTCGTGCGCGGCGCGGAGGAGGTCGAGGTCGCGTTTGTACGAGGCGGCGCCGGCGGCGCGCTCGGGGGACTGGGGTTTCGGAGGCGGGGCGGGCTCAGCTTTCGCGGGTGAGGGCTTCCTTGTTGCGGACGTGTTGGCTTGCTTGGGGGTGGCCTTTTCGCGGGCGGCGAGGTCTTGCTCGCGTTTGGTCAGCGCGGCTTCTTCCTCTCCGAGCGCTTTGGTCTTTTGCTCGACTTGCGAGGCCTCCTTCTCCTTGGCGACAACATCCTTCTCCCGCTTGCGAAGTGCCGCCTCCCTCTTCTCCGCCTCATCCTTGCCAGCCGCTTTCGTCGTCTCCTGTGCTGCTGGCGGGGCCTGCTTCTTGCCCGCCAGCTCGGCTTCCCGGCTCCGCAGATCCCTCTCCTTGCGCGCGACTTCGTCCTCGCGCCTCTTGGCCGCCGCCTCCCGCTTCGCGACCGCCTTGGACTTCCCCTCTGCGGCTTTGACGCGCTCTTCTCGTTCTGCAAGCGTCTTCTCGCGCTTCTCCAGCTCGCTCGAGTCCTGACCCGCGGCGCCGTCGACGGGGTTGAACGAGGCACTGTCGGCGTCGACAAGATACCAGTTCAGCCAGAACTCCAGCGATTTCTGCGCGCGCAACAGGCGTCAGCATGATCCTATCAGAGGAGATAGAAAAAAGACTCTTGCCACCCACCTCCATCTGCCACATGTGCACGTAATTCTTGTCCTGGTACTTGCCCTGGAAATCATTGAGATACGACTGCCCCGCCGTGCAGGCATTCGAGCGGATCAGACAGCTCCCCGGCGTCGCGCCGCGCTCCAGCGTCCACCACTGCCGCTCCGCGCCCACCCCGATGCGGGCGCCGGAGATCTTGGCGGGCTCGGTGTTGCGCAGGTAGCGCCCGTCGGCGCAGCTGCGGAAGGCGACGACGTTGGGCGTGTCGGCGGGCTCGAGGACCCAGTGCTGGGACGCGGAGTGGGGCTTGGGCAGGCAGTCCAGGACGCCGCTGGCGGAGGCCGTGTTCTCGAGGCATTTGCCGCCGCCGACGGTGACGATGTAGATGGCCTTGTCGCCGCCCATGGTGGTGGTCGCGCGTGAGAGGGAAAATTGGTGAGACGGAAAGGAGACGGTGGGGGGGGGGGCGGGGGGGTGGTTAGGTAGGCTGCACACCTACCTTGACACGGCGCCGCCTGGTGGAAAGCCTACCTTGTACTACCTTACCCATCGCCTGGGCAGGAGAGAGTTAAAATACGTCACCGCCATCGACTGGTCTGTCGCTAGATGCCGACGCGAAAGCTGGCAACGAGGAGGAAGTGCAAGCGCGGCCCGCTGTCATAGCGACATGAAGTCCGGTCGAGGGTCGCCGCTAGCTGGAATAGTTCTAGTCGCCGGCCTGCTCCGTCGAAGGGGGGCAGTTGTGGAAAGTCTGTCCCTGTTCCTGTCCAAGACCTCCCCGTTCGCTATGGGATCTGCGTCCGTATGGCCAACGACAAGGGACTTCACGCGGCGACGATACCGATCGGCCAGAAGGTAAACTCCGTAGATCACTCGCTCACATAGGAGGTACTTCGACAGCTTGGCGTCCTGCACGGCGACAGACGGGACTACGCTCGTCTTGCAGGGGCTGGGTAGAGAGATGGGAACGACGATGTATCAAGGCGCGGCAAACCACGGCCACCTCACGAGGCTCCGGCTCGAATGGTCATACTGAGCGCGACACGTAGTGCGGCTCGAGTCGAGACGGCCAGTACCATGACCGACGACCAACACCCGCCACCGATCCACCCACAACGGGCGGAAGATGTCTGCACGGTGCGTCTATCCACAGAGGCACGGGCGTGGGAACCACGACGGATCGCAGGCAGTCGATCCAACCAACCGACCTGCGTCGCCGGCGAGCAGTCCCCGCTCGACCGCACCGAGCCCGGTCGGCCGTGGTCATCTGTGCCATGGCCTGCCGTCAAGCCGCCCGCACCCCGATCGACAGTCCGTCGCCGGCGAGGCGGACGCCCACCGGCACGTCGTCGTGCCCAGCCCAGATGTCTTGCCGCGGCACGTGCTGTAGACGATCAAGGAGCGTTGAAGGAGATCGTCCTCCTCGCGACCTAGCGACAGGCAGTCCCCGACCCACGGTCCTGGATCCCCTCCCCCTGCTCCGGCGCGCCAGGCAGCAGTCTAGTGACTTCGGGCCGAAGCAGATGGGCTCGAGCCGCGAGATGCGGCTCACTGTATGGCATCATCTGGCGGTGTTGGACCGGAGTGGCTAGTCTCGAATAGTCTGCAGGCGTCTCGTGCACGGGAGCCAACGACAGCAATGCTGCTCGCCCACATTGCATCCCCAGCCGCCTCGCCCACCTACCCGCGGCCAATTAAGTCCTCGTTCCTGGCGCACATCACCCACCCTTGGCAAGTGAACGTACGCATGCTCCAGATGCTTGCACAGGCCGGACGTTCGATCCCGACCCGGGCCCCGCGGTGTGGGGGCGGGGGTCGAGCGATCAATCGCTCGGTCGTCTGGAAGGGTGAGGGGGCGGGGGGCGGGGAGAGGCCTTCCGGAGGAGAGGAGTCTCGCGGGCAGGGAGGGAGCGTGGGGTGGGGTGTATGCCGGCGCCCTATCTCTGAGCTTGGTGTCTGGTTTCAGGGCCCCTGGATGGGGGGGGAGGGCGCGGATGGGGACGAGGAGTACCTACATAGCAGGCTGTGCTGTCGAAGAGCGTCGCCCTGGGGACTACCTTGGACGCGCTCTTGAAGTTGCATTTGCCCCAGTGCGTTGCCGAAGTGCGCGCGCCGAGTACATGTCCTCGCCTATTGCTGCAGCGGGGTGCCAATTGGCTTCGACCTGATGCCGTCAAGGGCTTTTGTGTCGGCGCGCCAATACCAGGCCGTGCGACTGTACGCGGCGGGACAATAGATGCGACTGTGCGCGGTGGGACGGGAGATGTCGTTCCAGCCCATCCCGAGTCTGATCCGGGCGAGTCTCCCCAAGAGTCGCATGAAGTGTGGCAGGCATTCACCTGGAAAGCCCACCCGGATACCCAAAGCTGAGTTCCGATGATTCCGTGACCGAGCACTACGTCTGTCTAGCCGCCTCCCCTACCCCCCCACACTGCCTCAGCGGCAACAATGACCTCGCCCGCGCACCACCTCGGCCTCGCTCACGCGCACTCCCACACGCACGCACGCGCGCGCCACTCAAACGACCGTCACTACCTGCCCTCCCCATCACCGCTTTCCCCCCTTCTTCTTCGCCGGCACCACCCGGAACGCCCCCTGACTCTCCCCGCCACCCGCCGCCGCCTCCTTGGCCACCGGCCCCTTCTTCGCCACCTCGCTCCACCCCCCGCCCGCCTGGCCCGTCCCCGCCGCCGCATGCGGGCTCGCGCCGCCGCCGCGCCCGCCCAGCAGCGCGCTGGCGTCCACGAGCCCCTTGTCGGCCAGCTTGCGGCGGCGCAGGAACTCCTCGGCGAAGTGGCGCGAGTCGATCTTGTTCGTCGCGCCGTGCACGGCCTCCATCAGCATGTCGCGGTCGCTGCCCAGCTCGGCGAGGGTGGCGACGAAGTCTTCCGCTGTAGCGCACCTGAAGTCAGCATCTTGTCGCTTCAGCAGTGGTGGATGGGGCGGCTTACCCGAGATATTCTTGCCCAGATCCGGGCGCAACTCGCCCACGGCCCACTTCCGGAACTCCTCCTGCGCATTCACCGTGTCGGCATTATTCAGCGTCGACGTCCGACTCGGCGCCTTCCTCACCGCGACGGGCGCCTGCAACGCGCTCGGCGCGACCCCCGAGCTGGCCGTCCTCGCCGCCACAGCAGGCGCCGCAGGAGCAGGAGCTGGGGCCGGCGTCTTAGACTTCCCGCCCGCGCCCACCGTCGTCCACACCCCGCCCACACCCGGCGCCGGCGCCGTGACCTTCCCAGCGAGATTGGCGTAGCTCTTCCCGCCCGCCGGCGCAGCCACGGCGCCCAGGACGCCCACCTGCGCAGCGACAGCAGCAGCCGCCTGCCGCTTCTTGCGCGCCTCCTCCTCCTTCTGGATTTGCGCCATGCTCTTCGACCCGACCGCCGCCGGCTTCTGCGCGGCCTTCGTCCACGCCGCACTCGTCGCGCTCGTGGGCGTCGCAGGGACCGCCCCCGTCGTGCCCCAGCTGGCCGAAGACGGCAGACCGGGCTGCACGGGCACCACCTGCGTCAGAGCCTCCATCTCCCGCTCCCTCTCCGCCGCCGCGCGCCGAGCCGCCGCAGCCAGGGCCTCGACCTCGGCCGCCTTCTTGGCCTCCACCTCCTGGATCTGCTTCAGCGAGGGCCCCTTGGCCGCCTCGGCCGGCTCCTTCGCCCAGGGTGCGATCGCCGCGCTAGGCGTGTCCACCGACGGCGTCTGCGACATCTCCCGCGACTCGGTCTGCAGCTGGTCGGCCACGCTCTGGCGGCCCGTACGCTGCGCCGACGGAGCCGGGAGCGGGGACTGCGAGGGTGCAGGGGGGAAAGGCTGCGGGAGGCCGGTCTGCGGTGGTGCCGGCGATTGCTGCGCGGAGACGGCTGCCTCGACTTGCTCGGTCAGGGACAGCGGCTCCTGCGGCTGTTGCTGGGCGAAAGCGGGCGATGCGACGCTGCTTTGCGCGGCAGAGACGCGCTGGGCGTTGGCGGTGGAAGCCGCAGGCTTGCCAATGGCAGGCTGAAAGCGGGCCTCCAGGCCTTGACCCTGCAACTGCTGGAACTGCTGGAGCCGCTCGTTCTGGCCCGGTTGCTCCCCCTGTTTGTGCTGCTGTGCCGCATCATGCTGAGCCTGCTCTTGCTGCAGCCTCGCGCGGTCCTCGTACATCTGCTGCACCTGCTGTCCGTGCTGTTGCTGCTGCTGCTGCTGCCCGAACGGCTGGCCCGGCGCCCCGAACTGGCCCGGCCCCGCCCTCTCCGCCATGCTCAACCGGTCCATAATGCCAGGGATCTCCTCCTCCCGGATATGCCCCAACGAGTCAACCCCGGCGCCCACCGCGCCCAACCCACCACCCTGCGGCGACCGGAACGAGTTGTCGAAGAAGCCCGCCGCGTGCCCTGCGCTCCCCGCCGGCCCCTGACTGGGACTGGGCTGGAACGCCGCATTGGGACTGGTCATGGACCCGAAACTCGGCTGCGAGTGCAGGCTCTGCACGCTGCTGTGGTGATGCAGCTGGCCCCCTCCTCCTCCACCACTAGGCGCGAGACCATGCTGGTTGTTGCCGTTGTTGTTATTGGGCGGCTGCATGCGCTGCGCCATCTGCGCCTGCGCGAGGTGCTCCTTCTGCCGCGCCATGAGATACTGCTCCTCCTGCTTGCGGCGCTCGAGGGCGTTCTGCTGGTCCGCCGTCAGCGTCGTGCCGAAGCTCGGGAAGCTGGAAGCGAAGGGTGGCTGGACGCCGCCCGCAGACGCCGCATTCGCCGTGCTGGGCATGGCCGCTGGGCCAGTACTGGCGCTCGGACCTGCACCGCCTGCGCCAGCCCAAGCCGTGGGGCCATTGTTCGAGACCGCTCCGTGGGGGATGCCGATCTGGGGGACGAGGAAGGGCTCGCGCGAGTTCCCGATGCGCCTGATAAGCTGCGCGAGAGGCTCATAGTCGGTATCCTCGTACTTCTTGACCAGCAGTTCGGGGGAGAAGAAGCCGGCCTTGTACCAGTCGTGCATCTCCAGACCGGTCCACGGGCCCTGCGTCTGACCTTGAGGGTCACGGTAGATCCAGCGCATCCTGTCGGGCATGACCATGGTCTTCTGCTGCGGTGCAGGCGGTTGATTCGACGCCGAACTCGGCGGTTGCGCGATCTGCTGTCCCAGCTGCTCTGCAGCGTGAGATGGTTGCTCCATGCCTTGCGACATCTGGCCGGGTGGTCCGAATTGCGATTGAAGAGCGTCGCCAGCTTGTGCGTTCTGAGCTTGTCCCGCAAACGGACTCCGCAGATTGTCCAGCCCGCCATCAAGCCCGCCAAACGGCTGTGCTGCGGGGCGCTCATTACTGCCATCGCGCTGATCCGAGCCAAAGTCTCCGTGGCGCATCTGGTCTTGCATGGCGGGGGGGAACATGCTCGCCATTCGGCTCCCGCCAAAGCCTTGACCACCTTGCCCTAGCCCACCCAGCCCAGCCAGACTAGGCGACTGCATTTCCGCGGTGGAAGTAGCAAAGATGCCGCCGCCAAAAGCATTGGACAAGCCCGCCGTCTGCCCGATGGGCGTCCCAAATCCAGGCTGAGTGGTGGGCCACGCGGCAGCTCCAGAGACACCTCCCATCTGACCCAGCCCACCCAGACCCTGGAATCCACGACCGCCGGCTGGGGTGCCAATCTGACCGCGGTCAACACTCTGCATTTGCATGCCAGGCGCGCGTCCCAGATGCTGAAGCCCACCCAGACCCTGGAAGCCGCCCATCTGGTGTCCCGCGTCTTGTCCGAAGCCGCCCAGGCCTGGTAGTGGCGCGTTGTGCATGTCCAGGCCATCCGGGTCTTCAGTCAAGCGATCGACCCCGAACTGCTCAGGCGATCTGTAGGGATTGGTGTTGGTCGGGCTCATGGGGTCGTTGCCACCGCCCATCATCAGTCCGGATCGTTGAGCGGCGGGAGTCTGCTGGAAAGCGTCACGGCCTTGCAAGAAGCCATGGGAGGATCCCAACGCGTTGTCCATCGTCATGCCGAAAGCACCCAGGCCGCCCTCATCCAGCGTGTTCGACCTGCTCGGGGTGCCAAACCCACGCAAGCCTTGACGCGACTGAGGCGAGCTCAAATCGGCACCTCCAGCAAGCGCGGCACTGCCAGATTGGGCCTCTTCCTCGGCTTCTGCCAGCGCCGCATTGACATCGTCCTGCGGCCTCCAGGACTCATTCTCATTGACCCGCGGCAGGTTTGACATGCTGCCTTTGCGCTGCACAGTCGGCGACGGCACGTCCTCGTGACCATCCTTGTTCAGGACGTTCTTGAAGCGGCTTTCGACCCTGCCGCTGCCAAGAGCAGGTCGCTTGTCGGTGGTCGGAGTGCCTGATGGCCCACCCAGTCCGAAGTTGCCAAAGGAGCCCATGGGCGACATGCTGGCGCCTTGCGGTGCAGCGGACCACGGCGAGGAGGGTGCGCCGAAGCCAGCGCTCAGGGGACCAGTCGGGTTGCGCTTGAGCGTGCCGAAGGGGGTGGATGCAGCCTTCTCGTCGGCATCCCTCTCGTGGTCATCAGGCTTGCTGTCCTTCAGATCCGTGCGCCTACGCATCAGAGATGGAGGCGGGGAGGGGGCGCGCTGGTCTTCGCGAGTGGGTGACGCCAGAGGGTTCGATGGGAAGGGGTAGGACTCGCCAGTCTCCCGGCGGCGGCCAAACGTCCTCGTGGCCGAGGGCGATGGGAGTCCGTAGCCGCCGGGGGTGCCAGCTGAGATGGATGTCTTTCGGCCGGAGTGGCCGTTGGCTTGGCCGTCCTTGCCCACCCCAGCAGGCTGTCTGCTGACGAGCGAGTTGACGGAGGTCGAGAAGAACTACAGGACACGTTAGTCAAATGCCTGAGCCCTCATGCCGGCCATCAAACGTACCTCCTTCTCTTCGTCATCCATATCAGAAAGGCCCAACGGCTCAATGCCCCCATCCCTGTCCCAGCATACATCCGGACCAGGCTGCGAGTCTCTGCTGTGCTCCGCCCTGCCCCACCCCGCAGACGAAGCCCCATTCGCCGTCTCCGGTTGCCACCCGCCGACATACAGATGACTCAGCCCGTCCTTCAGCCCGCCGTCCGCGCTCTGCTGGGCGCGGAAGAAGTCGAGGAGTTGGTCCTTGGAGTAGCGCAGGTCGCCCACGGTGCCATTGCGGTGCGGGGGGACGTAGCGGGGCGGGGGTTGGGAGGGTGCGGGGCCGTCCGGTTGTGCGGTGGGGGTTGCCATTGGCGTCGCGCCGGAGGGTCGGCGGAAAGTCTGCGTCGCGCCGTTGGTCCGTCGGCCCCTGGAGAGGTGATGTCAGCTCTACGCGTGCGCTATGCTCGTCGCGCCTGCCATGTGGCGCCACGCGACGCTGGAGGATGCCCAGGCCGTTCCAGCTACGCATTGATGAGGGAGACGCACCATTCTGAAGCGCCGTCACGTGCTGGAGTGGTGGGAGGGTTGCTGCCTGCTGCGGCGGAGGCGAAGGTGGAGGGGGCCATGTCTTGCTGGCGGCGGAGAGTGCGCGAGAGAGGGGCTATGGGATCTGGATGGCGAGCTGGTGCTGCGCCCGTCGCGAGAGGTGACTGGTCGATGTTGTGGGATGGATACGCTGGTCGCTAGAGTGTGTCGGTGGTCAATGCTATCATCAGGTGGGATGCACTCCTCTCCGCCATCGCCGGCAACGATTTCGACGTCTCGAAGCAAAATCGCGCTACGGGTAGAGCCGCTAGGTGACACGCGATCAGCTCTGTTCCTTGCAGCTTTGCCCTGACGACGACTGCACCGTCGAAACGTTCGACACAGCTTCGTAAAAGGCCATCATGTGAAAGTGACGCTTGAAGGCAGCTTGATTCATATCGCGCTATCTGCTGAGTCCCGACGTGAGATCGTCTATGCCAGCGGCAGGCTGCGAACAGCGACCATACCCGAAGTCTACTCATTTGCCAAGAGACGCGCACGCGACTCCGTTACATGTACCGAGGACGTCCTGACGTACGCCACCGCCGACACATATCTCCGAGGTTCCTCGACACCATCCGCCACATTCATGTCCCGCCATAAGACACCGGCCCCCGTAACCCCGGCCCTGTCCCGTCACTTCTCACAGACGGAAGCGGAGAAGGCCAGATGTTTGCTCCTCGTCCCGCAGCATGCGCCGCTGCAAGTACCCGTCGACAGCACCCCTCGGAGTCATCCCAGTCATCGTGCCGCAGCCAGTGGTCCGCCTCGCGACTCACATCGCTGACTGGTCTGTCCGCGAGCGAGTGGGAGTACATCCACCGCGGCTGCTTGCAGGACGACGTCGTACTGACGCCACCCAGCGAAGCACGCGCTGCCTACCAATGACGGTAGCATACGGCCGCTTATAGCGTAGGTCACGCTTGCCCCGTTCCGCAGCCTTTCCCTTTCCTCTCCCTTTCGCGCTCAGCCTGAGCGAAAGTCCAACCCTACAGTTTCAAACCCCATCCACAGCGCAGATGAACCCGATGATGATGAACCCGATGATGCTCGGTCCCTCACTAGGCGGGGTTGGCATGCACGGCCCCCCCGGGATGAGGATGAGGGGCATGGGCATGGGTACGCCCGACCCGATCTCCCTTCCATTCGCAAATCACCAGGCCTCTGACGGTTGTACCAGGTCCCGGCGGGCCGATGATACCCCCAATGATGATGGGCGGCGGCGGCGGACCGCCGATGATGGGCGGCATGGGCATGGGAGCCATGGGAGCCATGGGAGGCATGGGAGCCATGGGAGGCATGGGAGGTATGGGAGGCATGGGAGGCATGGGGATGGGTGGTCCCCCACCGCCCTTTCTTGGTATGAGGGGCAGGATGGGCGGGATGCCTGGCGGCCTCGGCACGCCGATGATGCCGCCCATGATGGGCATGGGCGGTGGTGGCATGGGTGGCGGCGGCATGGGCGGCGGTATGGGATTGCTAGGTGGGATGGGCGGCGGCATGGGCATGGGCCTGGGAGGCGGATTGGGCATGGGTGGCGGCCTAGGCATGTCACCCTGGGGCGGCCATCGCGGCGGCGGCGGCGGCGGCGGCATGCATTGGCTTGACGCCTACGAGGACGACGACTTCGATTTCCTGGACGACGAGGACGAGGACCCAATCATGGTGTGGACGGCGCGGCAGCAGCAGCTGAGGCGGCAGATGCGGCGGCTGCAGCGGCGGGTACGTTGAGACTGACAGTCACGGCTTGTGAGGGTCGGAGCGCTGACTTGTGGCGATAGATGCAGATGCAGATGTTGATGTGAGATCTCGCTCGGGAACTGCAGACGGTACAGCAGCGGTCGCAGTGCGGCGGTAGGGGGTCCTTCTCTCCGCGCTGCTGCTGTTCGTCACATAAGACGCTCACTATCCTGGACTTTGGGTCGGCTTCTTCGGTAGGCGGTCTGAGCGTTCTGGGGAGAATGGCGAATTACACGAAAGATACCGTCAACGCTGACTCTGCTTCCCGTCCGTGCCTATCCTCATGCGCTCTTCATCATCACGGTCGGGGTCCGCGTGCATGGCGAGGACGTTCCGCGGGCACTTCCGAGTTGAGTCGGTGCTGCCGACGACGTGGACTCCGCGGGAAGCCCAAGCAGGATCCAGACGATGCGGCCAGAGGCGTTGAGTGAACGGCCATGCCGGACCCAGTTGGCCTGAGCGCGGCTGGCATCACCACGATGCCAGGCACTGCCCGTGCTATCCGGCAACCCTGCACGTATGTCAGCAGTCGACATATCGAAGGTGAGTACACGAACTATCGTGCAGTAATCGACTCCAGCGACACCGTGGTCCGACCCGTCCGTCCAAGCGTAGAGGTATCGAGTCTATATCAAGTACTATTGACGATAGAAAAGGGACTGATCGGACTGGCGGCTGATCGGACTGGCGGCCTGCACGATATGTACCCATCATCGCGTCAGACGTTACGTCCTGCAGCAACGACCGAGCGTTGGATGTCAGCAGCATGGGGGAGCACAGGTGTAAGAGCAAGCTATTGCCGACGTTCCGAGCACTTGGCAACTCACAAGTCTACCACGACAAGGATGGCGGGACTCTTGGTCATCGGGCACGTGTATGGCCGATCCTTCCGCCCACTGCGCGCATCGCACCGCTGAGGTCCGCGTGGGAAGGTCGCCGACATCAGTGAGCAGTGAGTTCAGCATGTACAAGAAGACTGTGCTCCTCTGCATATCCCACCCCGAACTTTGACCCTACTTCCGTTCATCACCTGCCGTCGTCGCCATCCCACACAGCCACCCAGCCCGACACAAACGCCGTCGCTCTAGTGGCCTCCACTCATAGCCTTGGTCCTCCCCTCCTTCGCCGCCTTGACGCTCTCCCGCCCCTGCATCCGCTGGTCCCACGCCCAGAAGGCCGGGTACGCCTTCTCCGCCTCGGCGGCAAACTCCTCGCCCATGAGGAAGGGCTTGTTGAACAGCAGCCAGTGCCAGGGCACGAACATCAGGTCCGCGTAGCTGAGCTGCTCGCCGCAGAGGTAGGGCCGCTTCTGCGCGGACAGGTGGGCGTCGATGATGGAGAAGACGCGGCGGATCTCCGCGCCGTAGCGGTCGAGGCAGAGCTCGATCTTCTCCGGGGCGTACTAGAGACTTTATATCAGCAAAATGCCGCGAACGTGTGCAGGATCTCGTAGGGCGAAGGGTGGGATGGAAGACGCACCAGCACGAACCACGCCCGCTGCCCGAAATAGGGCCCCTGCCCGCTCATCTGGAACTCCGCCCAGCACCGCTGCTCCCACTTCCCGGCCCCCTCCGTATACTGCAGCCCGCTCTTGTTCCCGCCATCGTACGTCTCGAGCAAATACTCGATGATGGCCCCGCTCTCCCACAGCGTGAGCCCCGTGTTGGGGTCCTCGAGGGCCGGGACGCGGCCGTTGGGGTTGAGCTTCTCAAAGGGCGCCTTCTTCAGGTCCGGGAAGTCCATGAGCTTCGTCTCGTAGTCGAGACCGAGCTCGTTGAGGATGATGGCGACTTTCCATGGGTTCGGGCCCTGAGAGCTGGTGGTCAGCGGGGCGTGCTGGAGGGGGATGGGGAGGGCGGATGGAAACGGACGCCGGCATGGGAGTAGAGCTTGAGGGGTTTGATGGACATGATGTGAAGCGTGCTGTTGTATGGGACTTTTTGCGAGGTTTGCGGAATCTTTTGGACGGTGCTGTGGTTGTGCAGTGGCTGGTGTAGATGGACAAAGCAATCAGGTAAAATGATGTACTCGTTGTCGAATGGACAAGACAAATACTTTGGAGGGGTCGTCGTGCTGGCATTGCAGCCGGCACTGGAGCCATCGACCCCACATCGTCATCGAATCGCCGGCAGATCGACTCTGATGGCTTGCAGAGGTGCATACATGCATGCATGTGTGTTGGGCAAAAGGTCGCGGTACTCCGGAGCGTTGTCCGGCAGCAAGACGTTGAATTGTCCAGGTGAAGGGACGATGGCGAAGTACCAGACGGCGTGGTTTGCATTGGAGGTGGAGATGGCAATCTGCAGGTTGCATGAGATCTAGCTGTACAAAATCGGCGTGCCTGCAGAATTATGCATGTCAGACGCCCCAGCCGGATGCAGGTACAACCTACACGTAGACCACAACCGTCCCATGCATACTGTACATCACTCCGCCTTCAATCCAGACCCCGAAGAGCCCTCACTCTACCGTCTCCGGAGATACCAATTAAACGCCAACGCCATCGTCTCCGCCCCAAACGGCGTGGGCACCTCCGCCAACCCCGGCCGCGCTACGGGGTGCCGCAGGTAAACCGCGCTGCACACATTCTGGTTCACCTCCAGGTAGCGCGGGATGAACGCGAAGGCGCTCATGAACGCCCGCGGGCGCCAGGGCGTGGCGTACGCCTTCGTCGCGTCGACCGGGTTCGCGCGCGCCTTCTCCAGCGCGTCGTGGAGGAGCTGCGCGTCGCGGCGCGCGGCGTAGGCGTCGTCCTTGTCCGGGTCGCGCATCTGCGGGTTCGCCGATATCGCGGCTGCGGTGGCGGCGGACTGCGTGACGGAGGCGCTCGCCGCGGGGACGTTGTCGGCCGGGATCTTGGTCAGGATGGACGCGAGCGCGAGCTCGAGGCTCGCGACGCTGCCGTCGTCCGCCGCCGCGTCGCTGCCGTGCTTGGACATGATGCGCCGCACCGACTGGGCGAAGGCGCGGAGCTCCTGCTGTCGCTTGCCGGAGAGCTCGCGCTTGGAGTCCGCGAGGAGGCGTTTGGCGCGCGCGACGAGGTCCTTCAGCGCTTTCCGCGCATCTTGCTCGTTTTCGGGTTTGGTGGCCAGGGCTTGGCCTCCTTCGTCTGACTCGGCGGTCGCGGCGCTGTCCTCCCAGTCCTCCTCCTCCGCTTCTTTCAGCGCGGCCTCCTCTTCCCGGATCGCCGCTCGGCTCTTCCGCCCGTCCTTGCCTTCGGCCGCTTCCCCATCCGCCTCATCACTGATCGGACTCTCCCTCCGCCGCTTCTTCGCGCCCGTGGCAAACATGACTCGCTCCGGGTCGACGCTGAACATGTCCCCGGGGTTGAGAGCATAGCTCGGGTAGATCATCCGCTTCCCATTCACCTTCACCCACCCGTGCGTGACGAACTGCCGCGCCTGCCGCGCCGAACTCGCAAAGAGCGCCCGCCAGATTGCCGTGTCCAGTCGTCGTTCCAACGGGAAGAACGTCATCGCCATATACGGCGTCTTCTCCACCCGCCCATCGGGCCTCCTCTCCACCGTATCAGCCACCACATCCCGCCCCGCCCCTCCTTCCCTCCGTTGCCGCCTCTCGTCCTCCTCCTCCTGCGGATCCCGCTCGACGCCCAGCCCGCGTCCGCTCGCCATCTCACTCCCATCGTACTTGGCGAGGTACTGGTGGCTCATGCTCACCACGGCCGGCAGCTGGCGGTCGAAGAGGCGGGTCCACTGGCCCTCGCGGACGTAGGGGTTGTGGTAGGCGCGAGCCATGGACTTGGAGCTCCATTTCTGCTGGAAGAAGGTGCGGTTCGCGGCCGGGGGGGTCGTCACGCGGGTCAGGTTGTAGAGGGATTCTTTCGACCTGCGCGGGAGATGTTAGTATGTCCTTCGGGAGCTTGCATGGGTGTGCTCGGCGACGAACCAATCTTGCCGTATCTTGGGCTTCTTCAGCCCATGATATCGTCGAGGCATAGTCGGCTGTGATTAATCGATATGTGGCGCGCGGCGAGCATTCACTTGTCCATCTTCCATCTGGCCATAAGTCATCACCCGCTCGCCGTCCCATGGGTTTAGGCCGGGGGAGGAGCTCGGCAAAGCTCCCACACCGCCGAATTCCTGCCCCACTTCGGCGCAGTCATAGCTCGGTGAGTCGAAATTCTCTGGCATTGATCGTCGAGAGCTCCCACTCGCACCTCGCACCATCGTACCTTCCCTCACAGCCAGCAGCAAGTATGGCCGAGACTGCCAACGACGTGATCGCGGCCGGCGACGTGCCCGAGAAGGAAGTCGCGACTGCCACCGATCCCGAAAGCACCACCGCCGAAGCTCAAGTGGTCGAGAAGATGGAGACGGATGCGGCAGAGGATGTCAAGCCGGCAGTCGCTGAAGATGCCACCACGACCAATGGCTCGGAGGACACCACCAAAGCCCCGGCGAAAGATGCCAAGGACGACCAGAAGGATGCCGACGACAAGACGACCGAGGAGAACACGCGCAAGCGCAAGGACCCGCCCGTCAGCGTGTCTGCCCACGACCGCTACGAGAACAAGCGCGGGCGCGGAGGCCGTGGCGGACGCGGCGGCGGCTTCGGCAACCACAGCAAGGTCAAGACGCGCTTCGAGGAGCAACCCGAGTCTAGTGACCCCGAGGAGATCCGCCGGCAAGTCGAGTTCTACTTCTCCGACTCCAACCTCCCCATCGACGCCTACCTCCTATCCGAGACGGGCGGGCACGCCAACCGTCCCGTCCCGCTGAAGGTGATCCACAACTTCAAGCGCATGCGGCACTTCCAGCCCTTCCAGGCGGTCCGGGATGCCGTGGCGGAGAGCAAGTTCCTCATCCTGGATGACAAGGACGAGATCACGCGGAAGAAGCCGCTCGACGGCAAGTTCAGCGACGATCCGCAGCACAACCGCTCCCTCGTCCACACCGCCAGCATGGTCCGCAGCATCTACGCCAAGGGCTTCGGCGACGAGAAAGCCACCACCGCGCTGGACATCGAGGCCTTCTTCGAGCCGTACGGCCCGCTCAACGCTGTCCGTCTCCGTCGCCACGACGACGGCGAGTTCAAGGGCTCCGTCTTCGTTGAGTTCGCCGACGAGGCCGGGCAAACGCAGTTCCTCGAGCTGGAGGCCAAGCCGCAGTGGGACGGGAAGGACTTGGAGATCATGAGCAAGCAGGAGTACGTCGACATGAAGCACCAGGGCATCATGGACGGCACCGTCAAGCCGCGGAGCCCGAGCGGGCGGAACTTCAACGATCGGGAGCGGCGCGGGGGTGGTCACCGTGGGGACCGTGGGGACCGGCGTGGCGGCGGGAAGAGGGAGTGGGTGGACAAGGATGACTGGAAGAACCGGCGGGACCACGATAATGCTCGCGATGGTGATCGCGGGCGGGGTCGCGGGGGCCGGGATCGCGGGAGAGGGCGTGGCGACAAGCGGGGCCGCGGCGGACGCGGTGATGGTGGGCGTCGTCGCTCGCCGGACTTCCGCGACCGCGAGCGGAAGGGCGACCACAAGGGCATGGATCGGGAGGAGAATGGCGATCGTGCGGGAAAGTCGCAAGGTGATGCTGGTGCGGGCGCTCAAGAAGCCGATACTGTCAAGGCCAAAGCGGCCACAGCAGACGTCAAGTCCAACGGCGATGCTTCCGCCGTCGCCAAGGGCGGCGCCGACGCACCGCCAGCAGGCGCCGCGAAGAAGCGCGCTCGCGAGGACGACGCCGGTGGTGCGGAGCAAGGCGAAGCCAAGAAAGCCAAGGAGGACGTCGCTGTCTAGGATGCAGCTGCCGAGCCCAAGACCAATGGCGCCGCTGTATACTCCGGCCTGGTGGAGGTGGGGGATAGCGATAGTGATGGGGCGGGTGGGGGCGGCGTGAGGTTGGATGGGAAGATGGGGGAGGAGGGGATCATGGGGGGGCATGTCAAGTTCAGGGTGCTGGGGCGTGGGAAGGAGTCCGTTAAACATGGTGTGAAGGGCGACCATGGAGAGGAGGGCGCGAAAGAGAATGGAGGGGAGGAGGTCAAGGAGCAAGTCAAGGAGCAAGCCGAGGACGCCATTGAGAGGGACGCCAAGGACGCCGTCAAGGTCGACAGCGCTGATGAGTAAGGCGCCGCGCCCACAATCCAGAGCTGAGTATCCGGGCGTGCGGCGGATCGGGAATCGAATCAAGTGGCGCGAGGTCAGCGCGATGGCTTGCTAGGCGTTTGGGAAGCGCCCCGGCAACGCAGAGCTCGGGCATGCACGAGCAGGCGAACAGGCGACGGGGAGACTGCCGTGTGGCTGGCGTTTGTAAGATCTGCTCAGAGCCTAACTGTGTATATCTATCTACTGCTGAATCACTGCGACCTTGACCTCCACCCAAGAAAATGTACCAAGCTCTCGAAATGAAAGACTCAACGACGACTCAAAGGCTTGACGGCACTCTCTCCACCTCCTAAGCCGAGGCCCAACCTGCGTTCGCCTGGCGTCCGATGAAGGCAGAGAGACCGCAGAAGGCGAGGGACTAGGAGCAGTTGGGCATGCACGTGATTCGCGTGGACCTCACTTCACGCCACAACCTGCTGCTCTGCTGCCCGGCATGACGCGGGCGGGTTTCTGGCTGGCTGGTAGGCACCTTGGACATCCAATACGCACTGCTATCCTTCCAATGAGTAAAGCCACGGAGTACAAGCAGGCCTGGGGGAACAGCAATCGCTGAGCCCACCACGACCGACATACGCACCCTCCCCCGTCCCGGCATGAAGCAGCCTCCACGTCTTCCGCAAGATGCAGGCGGCAACGTGGGAGTACAAATTGTGATCGGCGCGGTGACTCACTCGCGCCTTCCTAACTCGTTTGAGGCAGGAGTGAAGCAAGTGAATCTCGTCGGGTCTCTCTATGCCTACGTGTTGTCGATCGGGGAGGGTGATGGCTAGGAGCGAGTGCCAGAGACGACGGCATGGTGGACGAGAGGCTGCAGCTGTGAGTGGTGTATGCATGCCGCGATGGTGTAGAGCAGCCCTTGGAAGTCCCGCCGTCCACAACGTCACTCCTTCGATCCCTGCAAACGGCGTCCACAGCGCAGCATGTGAATGTGACCAGCCGCGCGTGACCGCTCCACAACCTCACTTCCACCTTCTCCCACCTTCCCACATATCCCCGAATGCTCCCCCACCTTCTCGCCACCTCCCACAAACACCTCGGACACAGCCGTCCTCCTCCAACAACCATATCTTCCCAAACACCCATCATGGCCGACACGCCCCTCGACGCCGCGACCGACGCCTCGATGGACATCAGTCCCGGCTCCACGCCACACCCCGCGTCCGCCGCGGCGTCTCCCGCTCCTACTACTGCTACAATTGCCGCTGTAGTAGAGGTGGACCCCACATCGCCCGAGCCGGTGCGCGACAAAGGTAAAGGTAAGGCCACGCCCAAGAAGGTGACCCTCAAGGTCTCACCCGCGAAGCGTCGTGCGAGTGGGTTGAAGCGCAAGGCGCATGAGGAGGAGGAGGGGGTGGAAGACGGGGAGGTGGAGGATTCGGAGGTAGACGTGTCGGTGGTAGAGGTGTCGGAGGATGAGGACAGCGGGGCTTCCGCAGCGGATGATGATGATGATGTTGAGGACGAGGACGAGGACGACGGCCCGCCCAGCAAGAAGAGAGCCAAGACTGTGTCGGGCAAGAACCGTCAGCGCAAGGTAAGAGCACCTTTGCCTCTTGCCTCTTCGACTCACCCGCGTAAGAGCCCACTGACTGCCCTCTCCTTTCACCCAGGCCCCCAAGAACAAGATCGCCTCCGCGCGCGGCATCGCCCGCACCTTCGAGGAGTGCTCCGAGGCGGACAAGACCATCCTCCGCCTGAAGAAGGCCGGCAAGAACTGGGACGAGATCCGCCAGGCGTACCAGAAGGTGACCGGGGAGCGGACGGGCACCAGCACGATCCCGAACCGCTACGCGCGCCTGGTGGGCAACCTGGTCGCCATCCGCGCCGAGGACCACGAGCGCCTGCTGCAGGCCAAGATCGAGGTGGAGAATGCGTACCAGAAGGAGAAGTGGGGGCTGGTGGGGCTGGCGATGCACAAGGCGGGCGCGAGTGAGGTCTACAAGGTCAGTCGAGGGAAGTCTCGTGATGCTTGTGTGCAGTGACTGACCTGGTGCAGGGAGA
The DNA here is from genome assembly GCA_033119285.1 of Teratosphaeriaceae sp. CCFEE 6253. Classification (NCBI taxonomy): domain Eukaryota; kingdom Fungi; phylum Ascomycota; class Dothideomycetes; order Mycosphaerellales; family Teratosphaeriaceae; species Teratosphaeriaceae sp. CCFEE 6253. The sequence goes on from JAWDJV010009402.1 coordinate 56,214, forward strand.
TGTGCTGCAGAAGCAGTACAAGAAGCTGATGCTGGAGCGCGACATGGGCCCGCCGGAGGGGGTCAAGAGCGCCGACTTCGAGGGGGTGGAGGAGGAGGAGGAGGACTAAGCGGCGGCTGAAGCCAGCATCTCCCGAGCGTAATGCGCGACATGGTCGGATCGTGTGACCGCTGCGGCGCCTATAGCTGCTATGCGATGACAGAGAAAGCGGCCTGCTTTAGCCTGATATTTACGTTCTTCCTGCTCATGCCTTGATGGGCACAATTGGTGACAAGCAGTACGCTTCCATGAGCACCACCCTGCGTCGGTGAGATGGTAGTTGTCCTGGCCCTTCAGCCCTGGAGACTTCGATGCTCCGCCATGATGATCCTGACGAGAGCCTGGTCTTGCCAAGAGTCCAGCCTGGAGCCTCCATCGGTATGGAAGTCGCAAGGATATCTTTATTAGTCGTGTTGGCATGTACACAGTCGCTCACCTTGCCCTCGTTACACGGGCAGAGATCTAGACGATGTTCAGATCAGTGTCGTTCCGGTCGAAAGACGCATCGCCGCCCGGGGAAGATGCATATCAAGCTGACTAGCCTTCCCGCCCATCACGGGGGCCGGCTCCTACACTAGTGATTACTTCACATTGAGACTATCCCAACACGCATAGAGTGTAGCAATTTGCCGGGTTCCTGGTTGAGGAGTATCACGCCTTGGCTAGCCACGCCACTACGTTGGCTCCTCGGCCAGGCTGTAGTCTCAGTAGCCTTCGAAGGGACCCAACTACCTGCGTGAGCCAGTGACATGCCAGTAATTGAGGACCCCGGCCGATTCATCTTGACCGTGTACTGGGATGAGGCTTCTCGTAGGGGCTACTGGGCGCTACGATGATGTCAACAGCGGCGGCCGTCAAATGAAGCAATGTGATCGGAACATGTGCTTGCCATTGAGCAGCTCCGATATATCAAGCGTTTTGAGATGCAACAGCTCCTGGCAAGTCCTGCAGTCCGGAGAGCGATGTACATCCAGAGTCCTGGCGAAGCTGTCACTGCCAGATATCAATGGCCTGCGTGCTGCTCTTGGACTACACCACAGCCGCTGGCTGTCGCTACGGTGCGGAGACTGCGTTCAATGTCGGGCATCTCAAGAACTCTCCTGCTCTCTCGACCTGCACATATATGCCGTTAACGACCTGTGCCGCGGCTGCTGGCAGTCCTTGCAGCTCGGAGAAGTTCACAGTGCCCCTGAGCGCAAGATCACATCGCGTGACCTTCATTGCTTGCCTCGGGCGCTCCCGCGCGCACATGGCCTGCAGCAATCTCACTTGCACCTAGCCGCACACTTCGACATCCCACCAGCCCAACATCATCCCGGGGCAACGGCAGCAGCTGCCAACACAACCAGGTAAGCCGCTTCCCTCGTCGCGATGGTGTTTGTGGATTGGGCAGAGTTGGGGATCTGCAAGTACTGGATGCTGGGTCGGCATCGGTGCTTGAGCGAGACGTGCCGATGGCACCACCCTCCGGAGAGCTGGATCCGGACGCTGTGGGAGGATCCGGAGGCACGGAGGCGGTATGCCGTTGGCGAGATGCCAGCACAGCCGGTAAGTCTGAGAGATCCGAGCAAGCAGAGCGTCTGGGTGTCTCATCATTGTAGGTTGCGTTCGAGCGCGCGCTTCTGCTGGCGCCGGCACCGCAGAGCCCAGGATCTGCTGGAGACAGCGAGAAGGTGGGCCGAGCTTTTCTTGTCCTTTCGGTGGACTTGGCTCAAATTCTGCAGGTCGCATCACAACCGCCGCCCGGTGACGGTCTCACCAACGACATGACCAAGAACGCCAACCGCGAGCCCCTGGGAGGGAGCGAGGTCAACAGCGAGCCGCTGGGAAGGCCGAACAGGCTGTTTGAGCAATCTGCACTGCCAACACCGGCCGACAGCAGCTCGCCGGCAGGCTTCCCGACCGCAGGTGCCCGTTCGGTCTGGCGGCGTTCCGAGCACATGCAGCGCCCCGCATCCCACGAAGAAGCCATGATGGGACTGGAAAGCTCACCGCCGCGCAGGGGCGGCTACTGGGCAAAGCAGCGGAATAGAGAAATGGATCGTGAGATGGATGGATCGAGTGAGGTTGAAACCCAGGTGCGGCCAGACTCCCGAACGGGCATCGCGGCCCCGCTTCCACCATGGCGCCTCCCGATTACATGTACTACCATGCCGCCTCCGCCTGCTCCTCGCAGACGATCCAAGTCGCCGCCGGTCACTCTCATTATTACCTCGTCGGCGGAGCAAGCCGTTCAGGTAACACAGGTGGTCGACAAGATGGGCGCAACAAAGCGCATGAGCAACGGCGAGGCGAAAGTCATCGGGCCGCACCCGTCGACGATCCGGGTCGCCGCACGCTACATGAGCCAGGCCGCGGTCGACAATGCCCTTCACCCGCCCACCGTGCTGGACGTCCAGGAGCGATCGCTGGCCGAAGCGCGCGAGGACAGCGTCCGCCTTCAGGGCGTCACATGGCTGGACAACACCCGCCGAGCACTGCAGCTCCCGATCCGCACCTTCACCACGGCGTGTGCATACTATCACTACTTCCGCCTGGCCCATCCAGGAGCAGCAGACTACGCATGGTCCGATGCAGCAGCTGCAGCGCTTCTCATGAGCTGCAAGGCCGAGGACACGCTGAAGAAGAGCCGGGACATCCTGGCCGCCGCGTACAACCTCAAGACCAGCAGCCACGATGCGCTGAGCGCGGATGACGCCGTCTTCGACGCTCCAAGCAGGGTCGTTATCGGACTGGAGAGATTGATGCTGGAGAGCAGCTCCTTCGACTTCCGCAGCAAGTATCCTCACAAGCTGCTCGTCAAGCTCTGCCGGAGTCTGCCAGAGAGTGAAGAGAAGGTGGAGGTGGGATCGCTGGCATGGACCGTTGCCACGGACCTGTATCGCACATTTGCGCCGCTCAAGCAGACGACGGCAACGATGGCCGTGGCCTGTCTGGAGCTAGCTGCCCGCCTCCAGGCTTCTACGTCCGGCGGCGGATCCAGCGCCATCAAGGATCAGCTGCAAGAGATCGACGTGGGCAAATGGTCCACGTCTCGCGGTGAAGTGATGGAGACCCTGCTGGATCTTCTGGACCTCTACACGCACCACACAGCTGGCACAATCTTGGGAACGAAGTACAGTCTCGACGACTTCTTGCGCATCCGCTTGATACTGAACAAGGAGTGCAACGACAGCAGCATCCCAAGACACACCATCGCGCCTGAACGCATCGTGAGCAGGAGTCATCAGGCGGCGACGTTGCGGCTGGCTAACGGCCATCCGACTCCGGTCTCGCCGCCTCAAACCGATACACAGAACGCCCCGACCCAGCAGGCGGCTAATGGGGTCCTGCCCTTCCCCGCACTGCCAGAAGGCGGAGGCACACTACGCTTCATGCTCAATCCGCAGCTCGCCGCCGAAGAGAAGACCGAGGTGCAGAAATACTACGTCGAGGAGTGGGAGGAGTACGACGAGGAGATCGAGGTGCCACAGCCAGCGTCCACGCGTCCGGCGCCGGCTCCGGCGCGCTCTCGATCGCGAGATCGGCACAGCAACCACGGCAGCAGCAGAGACCATGCACGCGACAGAGAGCGCAGTGAGCGTCACCCACCCCGCCCGGCGAGGGAGAAGGAGCGGGAGCGAGAGCGCGACCGCTCCCGGCGCAGCTCGATCGACGACCACCGTCCTCCGCCACCGCCTGACGACAGACGCCCCGTCGACGAGAGGCGGTCCCGCGATCATCCGCGCGAGCGGGATCGCGACCGCGAGCACGACCGAGCACGCGACCGCGATCGCGAGCACGACCGGGACCGCGACTACGAGCGGGATCGGGCGCGCGTGCGGGATCGAGAGAGGGACCGACGGTACGACGACCCGCGGTACGATGAGAGGGATCGGTATGAGAGGCGGGAGAGGGAGGGCAGGCGGTACGATGACTATGACAGGCATCGGGAGAGGCGGTAGATGGGTAGTGGGAGTTCAGATTGCTGCCTGGAGGCTCGCGGCCGGCGAAGAACGAGATGGGCTGCTCGTTGGCTTCGTCTGGTCGATCCAGCTGTCTTCTCACTAGCAGACTGATCGCTCACCAAGCGGGATAGTTGCTCATGTATGTTCTTCGGAGGCTTATGTTCTCAATGTTTTCCCGCGATTCCGGGTTTAGGCTGTTGAACGCTTCCGAAGAAAGATCCGACCCTGTCGCCCGGCGCGGAACAACAGTTGAGTAATGCCTGTCGCTGATGAGTATTTCAATCTGTCTGCTCCTCGTGTCGCTGATGCCATGGCGGACGGATGTCGACCCTGACGATGTATGGAGTGGTGCAGAGGGATCTAGCGTCAAGGCCAAGAACCGCCCGTGGTCTTGGAATGCTCGCGAGTCAACCACGACCACATTGTCCGCGGCCCCGCCCCCGCCCGCCCGCGTGTGGGCTCCTCCCCCATTGGCCAACCCCACAACGGCAGACCCGGAGAACGCGTTGGCGATCATCCTCGCCTTGCAATTCACCCACAATTCACCCGGCCCAAGCCGGCGTCAGGTGGATGTTCCTCTGGCCGTGCGGAAGCCAAGACGGGATACTCCATACGTCGGCGACCGTTGCTTCGCCTCAACCTATGCCTTCCAAGATGCCAAGGGACGAAGCTATCGCCGACGGGCACTCCTTGCAGCAGCGGAAGCACAACCATCGCAGGCAGTCGCCGACGAGCCCATGCAGCCGATGCAGACGAGCTGACCTTGGGGGTCCTCCGTCTTGGGACCTTGGCAATGGACGGAACGTCCACTTTCCACGAATCAGCAGCGGAGGAGGCGCTGTACTGGCTAAGTGTGCTTGGTAGATAGGTGCTCCTCCTGCTGATCAGCAGCGACCTTATAGAGCAGGCGACGCCCTGCGACCTGTATCGCTTTCGTCGACATTCGGGGTCCTCTGCGCACGCCGGTGTAGTGTTCTTCAAGCGGACTTCAGTCGACAGATCGTCGCCAAGATGACCTTCCTCCAGCGCATCGTCAAGAATGACTCCATGAAGAATGGTGAGACGGCGTTCATATCATCTGCACGAGGGCCGAGACTGACGGAGACCCAACAGATCCTCCCGAGTAGGCGCAGTCTAGATGTGGCATCGTCTCGTGGATGGGATATGGCGCTGATGGCGCTGTAGAATCTACGGGTGGCGTGCGTTCGTCCTCGCCCTCTCCGCCTGCTTCGGAGGGATGCTGTTCGGCTTCGACATCGGGACCATCGGCGGCGTGTTGACACTGCCGGAGTTTATGAAGTGCGTTACACCTTCTCTTTCTTTCGCTGGCGGCCCTGACCACGATCTCGCAGGGAATATGGATTAGACCACATGTCCAAGGCCGCCAAGGCCGATCTCTCCGCCAACATCGCCTCCACCCTCCAGGCCGGATGCTTCTTCGGCGCCCTGATCGCCAGCTACATCGCGGACAAGCTTGGACGACGGACAGGTCTCATGATCGCCGCATCGGTGACCATCGTCGGTGTGGTCATGCAGAGCGCGGCGTCGGGGTCTATTCCCTGCATGGTAAGTCGGCAATGGCGCGAGGAGTATTCAGTGCGTGCTGATCATCCTCGCCACAGTACGTCGGACGCCTGGTCGCTGGCTTCGGTGTCGGTGCCGCAAGCATGATCGTACCCTTGTACATCTCCGAGTCCGCGCCTCGTGCCATCCGTGGTGGCTTGACGGGCATCTATCAGCTGTACATCGCCACGGGTACCATGCTGGCGTTCTGGGTCAACTACGGCTCCATTCAGCACTTGAGCGGCAAGGCGAGCTACAGTGAGTCTGAGTGATGCGACCACACACGAGGGCGACCTCATGCTGATCGTTCGATCCAGTCGTCCCTCTGGTCATGCAAGCCCTCCCTGCTTTGTGCCTCATCTGCTTCATCGCCTGCTGCAACGAATCGCCTCGCTTCCTCGCGAAACAGGACCGATGGGAAGCTGCTGAGAAGGTCCTCACGACAGTCCGTCAACTTCCGCGCGATCATCCATACATCAGGTAAACATATGCGGAAAGGCCCTTGAAGGCGCTCACTAATACTCTCAACAGGGCGGAGATCAGTGACATCCACCAGCAACTCGAGCACGAACGGATGCTCGTTGGTGGCTCCGGTTTCTGGGACCTCCAACGCGAGATGTGGACCATCCCCGGCAACCGTAAACGTACACTCATCAGCATCGGCTTGATGATCTGCCAGCAGATGACCGGGACGAACGCCATCAACTACTACGCTCCGACCATCTTCAAGAACCTCGGTATCCAAGGCACCAGCACCGGCCTCTTCGCCACCGGCATCTACGGCATCGTCAAAATGACGACCTGCGCCTGCTTCCTCCTCTTCGACGCCGACTCTCTCGGCCGCCGCAAGAGTCTCCTCTGGACCTCCATCGCCCAGGGCTGCGCCATGTTCTACGTCGGCCTCTACGTCCGCATCGACCCCCCGGTCACCGGCGCCGCCGTCCCGCCGGCCGGCTACATGGCCCTGGTCTGCATCTTCCTCTTCGCCGGCTTCTTCCAGTTCGGCTGGGGCCCCGTCTGCTGGATCTACGTCTCCGAGATCCCGACCGCGCGCCTGCGGTCCATGAACGTGGCCATCGCGGCCGCGACGCAGTGGCTGTTCAACTTCGTCGTGGCCCGCGCCACGCTGACCATGTTCGTCACCTGCGGCCGGGGCGGCTACGGCACCTTCCTGATCTACGGCAGCTTCTGCTTCAGCATGTTCTTCTTCGTCTGGTTCTTCATCCCGGAGACCAAGGGCAAGTCGCTCGAGCAGATGGACGACCTGTTCGGCGTGACGGAGCTGGCCAAGCAGGTCGAGGCGGAGCGCGATCACAGCATCGATGCGGGTCGCAAGGATCCCGCTACCATCACGGAAGTGGAGAAGGTTTGACGCTCAGGGAATCCGTAGGCATTGTACAGGCCTCAGTGGCGATTTGAAGCCACGATCAAGTGAACACGTCTTACCCTGCACGGTGGTGTAGATCCTTTGTCACGTTCATTTGGGCCCACGACAGTGTGGACGCTAGTCATCAGCGAACTTCGTCTCAGCTTTTGAGTACCATGCGGACGTTCTGGACAGCGTGGGCTGCTGCGGGCCGATGCTTGAGGCAGCTTGCACCACCATGAATTCACGAGGGGCACGGTCTACGGCTGTGGCACACCGCCCGAGTCTCGCCACCCGTAGCAAACAATGACTTCCTCAGGCTAGGCGGCGGCCGGGCCTGACCCGCTGTGACCATCGCACCCTCAGGCGGACTGAGCCGACAGGTCCTCCACGGGCGCACGCCAGCGGTCATCCAGGCGACCTTGTGCGACGGAGCTACGTGGCCCCCAGGTCCGCGTGCTGCAGCCAGCCGTCTGGCATAGCCACCGAATGACGGGCCTTGGGTGGTACTGGGCGAGGCGCAAGGCGACCTTGTGACCCATACTCTGTTGCTTCGATCTAACACACGATCAGAGCATGCTGTCCGGTCTCGCTGCAGGAATGGTAGCACAAGCATAGCTTGAGGCGCTTATACAAGCAGACTGCGCACCCTGCCTCCCCGGGGCTCCCTTTCCTCATCACCAATCATGGCGGTCACTCACCGAGGGAGCTTCCCGAACCTCTCGAGCATGCTTCGACCATCAGGTTCCCTATACGACGATTGCGTCTGGAGATGGCTCCCTCGTCTGGCCGAGATAGCGAACAGTCTCCGTCGCTCTCCTGAGCTTGCAGCATATCAGCTGATCAGCCTGGATAACGGATCCGGCGGACTGGCCGGACTCATGCCGGAGCCGGGCAAGAAATATCTCGCGGGGATCTACAACACCCTCCTCCAGCGGATCTGCAGGCCGAACGCTTCGGATATCCACATAGCCGGCTTCCTGCGAGCCTCCCTGGACAACAAGCTGGACCGGGACGAGCAGGCTGAATGGGCTGGTCTCGATGCCGGGCCGCACTGGACTTTCAAGCTGTTCAGCACTCTGTGCTTCGTGTCACGTCAAGTCCGGAGCCGGTGCTTGGGTGACGTCCTGCACCGCTTCGCGATGGACAACATCGATATCTTGATGGCGGACGACTCCGAAGACAGCATGAGATGGGTGCGGTGCATCCAGTACTCCGGCATGAGGCAGGCCAAGAAGGCAGACTGCTTGAGCATGCTAGCGGATGCGGATCCGAGGCTCACGAATTACCTGGGCGATCGGAGCGCCCGGGGGCGCGATCACCTGGACGATCTCTGGGACAACGGGAATCGCGACCTATACCCCGGTGGGAAGAGAAGCCTAGGAAGCTGGCGCGACTGGGAGCTGGACAATCGTTTCGACCGTCCGCTACGCGACCGCTACCGGGAGAGACGTTCAGTGTCCAGCCTGGGAGATCGCAGGTCCGGGAGATTAGAAGTGCAGGTGCAGAATGTCCTGGTGGCGGCAGACAACCTGCAGGAGGAGAGTAGAGCGCTTGCGAGGATAGCTCGCCAGTAGTCCTTCGGCAAGAAGCACGATGAGGATGCGAGCGGCCAGGAAGCGAGCAGAGCTCTTGCGGGGACTACTCGCTGGTAGTCCTTCGGCAAAGTGGGTGATGAGGATGTGAGCATTCTCTGGCCGGGCGGGCTGGGGCGTTGTTGGATTTCACCATGGACGAAGACCTGTGCACCCGGCGTGGGAAGGCAGCTGTGCATGGGCGTTGGTGCGGTTCGCTGCTACAGTAGAGGACGCGGTACAATCGTCTGCTTGCGAAGTCTCCCTTGGTTGCTCAACATGCGGGCTCACGCAGGCCGCGTCGCGCGGCAAGAACATCCGAGTGGCCTCGCCCGTCATGTCGTTATTCTGAGCTACATTGTAGTACAGCGTACTCCTTCGCTCAGATGCAATGTCTGTTCAGGACTCATTCGTCGTAAGTGTCCATGTCGCGGTCCTCTCGTGCCGTGTGCTCATACTCGCCCGGCCGTTCCATGGTCGCTTCGCGATCCTCTTCCTCCACCTTTGGCTGTCCATCCTCCTGCTTGCCAACGTCTTCGCCGAGTCCGTCAGGTACGACGTCCTCGACTTTATACCATGCCAGCCCGACCTTGCCAAGCTGCTTGGGCAAGTCGGTCGCAGCAAGCGGACCAGAGTACACGACAGCAGCCATCACGTTCTCGGCCTCATACCGCTGCTGGAACGTCACGAGGACCGCATCATCGCGACCAGGGTGCTTCGCCAGAGTGGCTGTCTCCAGTCCGTTGAACATGAGATACTGCCTGAGCGCTTCCTCGTGCTCTCGGTATCGGCCCTCCGCGAACGTGACGGTGATGGTCTTCGGCCTGTTGTCTAAGCTCATGGTGGTCCTGCCAACGTTGAAGCCGCTGCCGCCATAGCCGCCGCGGTACGATGCCTGGTAGTGGCCACGGCCACGCGAAGGGAAGCGGCCCTTGTACCCACCTCTGCCGCGATCAGGGGGAGCGAAGCTCGCTGACGGAACGTCATCCGCGTCTGGATCGATTCCCAGACTCAGTGCCTCGCTCTGCAATTCGGCCAGTCTGGCTCTGAGTCTCGCAGTCTCTTCGTCCTCGCTGTGGCTGATCGCAGGTCTTCCGGTCTTCTTCGAGATGAGGTCTGCCATCCTTTTGCGTTCCGCCTCTATTGCCTCGAGCTTCACCACGAGCTCTTGCCTGCGCTGCTGCACTCCCTCGCGCTCTCTGCATGCTTCCTCGTACTTCTGCTGGACGTCTCGCTGCCGTCTTGCAAACTCCTCATAGTTGAAGTCGGGCTCATCCCGTGCCATCTGCACATCTTCACTGGCACTTGCCATCAAGTGAATACTCCGAGCCTGCGGAACGTTCGCTGGCTTGTGCCAATAGACCTTGACAAACCGATTGTCGAAGACGCTCTTGGGACTACTGTAAGCAGCTTTCGCAGACTCGTAGCTGTCGTACCGTACGATGGCCAGTCGTTTGTGAGACTGCAACGTCACTTCTTCGACACTGCCGAAAGCGCCGAAGAAGGTGCGGACGCTATCCTCGTCGAAGTGCTCTTCGGGGATCGGCTCCACCACAATGGAGGTTATGTTTCGGTCAAAACTCATACCCCTTGCCGAAACCTCTTCTCGTCGCCTGCCGCCACGCGACACTCGACCTCCGCCTCCACCACGGCCGCTCGCTCCAGTCGCGCGTGGGAGAAAGTCCTGGGAATGGCCGGCTTGATTGGATGTGGTGTCAAACATCATCGCATTGCTCGGGTCATACTCGTCGCTCTGCTGAGCTACGATAACAGTGTTATCATCATGCTCATACGGGCACGACGCGCCACGCACACAGAAGCCCTTAGTGTCGTAGTCTCGGCAACGGTCTGCAGCGCGAGTGGCGTCAAGTCCGTTCTGCAGCCCGAAGTCTGGCGTTGGTGGCAAGAAGCCCATCGCTTGACCCATCGCCATCATAGCCGCCAACGGATCATTCGGATCGAATGTAGGCACGCCTGGCGGTGGATTTGGCATGGCAGAGAATTGCATAGGCTGCATGTGCTGCATGTATGGCGGCAGTCCATACCCGCCTCGTGTCTGCTGGGATGGCAGCATCCCACCTCTTGACTCATACCCTCTGCCGCCTCGTCGTACCTGCTTTGCCGGTCTCTCTGGCCGCTCGTACGCTGGCATGCGCCCGTTCTGCCCGTGCCCTGCATCTCCATCGTAATATGAGCGCTTCCGC
>JAWDJV010009403.1:0-66607 GCA_033119285.1 Teratosphaeriaceae sp. CCFEE 6253
CCCGCCGACCACCTCCTAGGCTACGAGGGCGTCGAGGGCGCGCAGGGGCCGCGCTTCCGCACGCTCAGCCCGGCGGAGATCGAGGACTACCTGACGAATCTATAGCGCGTCTGTATGGCGCTGGTGGGATTCGCATAGCGGGGCGTTATCGCGGGGTGGAAACAGGCGAGCGGGTGGGCTTGTACACTAGGTAGACAGGGGTGAGGAGTGCCAAGATCATGTACCCCGGGACCCGGTCACCCACGCCGCCGCTGTCTTCGATACCTGCTCCGCTTACTTGCGACGGAGCAGAGACCGCACGGCCACCGCCGTCCCGCCGTCCAGGAAACCCGCAAACGTCGTCGCCGCACCAGCACCACGGATGGTCTCGCCAGCGGATCAGAAATGTGGATCGAGGCACCCTTACGTGTATCGTCAAATCTCTCCCTCGGAAAGAAATCGCACTGGTCTAGGGACAGGGGGCGCAAGCAGGGTGGTCGGTATGTGACATGTGCGATAGAGGGAAGGAAACCGTGAACGCGTTCTCCAGCAGCTCTGCCGCTTCAGAGGCAGCAATCGAGCTCCGGACCTACGCGACCGACACCTTTCCCTGCCCCTCTTGCCCCTCCTCGGCCTCCAGCCAGATCAGCCGTAAAGTCATGAGTAGTCATACACAGTAGTCTACACCCCCCTTACATATACCCATCCACGCTAAACCACACCTCCATCCCCCTCCGACAACCACCCACCGTCTCCCGCACCAGGCCCGCCACGTCCTCAAGCGCCCACCCTCACGATCGCGCCGGCCGCAGTCCCCATCATCAACAGCCCCGCGGCCGCGACCTCCCGCCTCCTGACTTCCTCCCGCAGCATCCTCTCCTTCCTCCCTCTGCCCCCCCGTTCCACAACCCGATTCCCGCCTGCTTCGTCCACGAAGTCGATGCGGAGGATACAGAAGCTCATCCCGTCGTGCGGCCGCTCCCACGCGCGCGAGCGCAGATGGTGCCGCGCGGTCCCCGCGTAGGCCTGCAGGGCCGGGAGCAGGAGGAGCGTGATGTGCAGGTCGCGGTCCGGGCGCGCTGGGACGGGTTTCGCGGGGCGGGTGGTGAGGGTCGTCGTGGGCGTGGGCGCGGGCGCGGGCGCGGTGGCGAGGACTTCGAGGGCGGTGCGCGGCGGCTGCTGCGGGTGCGGTTGATGCTCGTCGTCGTCCGAGCCGTGGGCGTCGAGGGCCTGGAGGTCGCGGTTCAGCGCGGGCCCGAAGTCACCCCGGAGCCAGCCCGAGTGCACCGCCGCGGCAACGACGTCGGAGTCGTCGGTGTACACGTCCGTGCCCCAGAGCTGTCTGCGCTTGCAGATCTCCTCCAGCGCGGGTGCCGCGTTGGACTTGGCGGGGGTGTCCCAGGAGGCGGCGAGATGGAAGCGCGGGACGCGCACGGTGTAGGTGCAGTTCTCCCGGCCCTCGAACAGCGGGATCGGCGTCATCTTGCTGGCGAACTTGATCGGGGAGTCCAGCGCGGTGCTGGCGTTGGAGGTTCGGACTATCTCGGTGGTGTAGAGCTGGGAGCCCAGGTGCTTGCGGGGTTTGCCCGCGACGCTCTCCAGCAGGGCGGTACTGGATATAGTGGTGGCCGGCTTCAGCGCTTCAGACGGTCCTTTGAGCGCGGGGTGGTGGTGGTGGTGTGCAGGGTGGGCATGTGTGGCGTGGTGGTGATGGTGGTGATGTGCTGCGGCTTGGGGTGGAGGCGGGGCTGCAGGGTTAGAGGGGAAGCGCAGGAGGTTGAACGACCCATTCTGTGGCTCCGCATCCGGGTGATGGTGATGGTGGTGGTGCGAGTGCAGATGATGGTGGTGATGATGGGCCGGGTGTGCTGTCTTTGTGCGCTTGTTGTTCCCACGCTGCATGTCTGGCGTCGCCCTGTCCTCGCCATCGAGCAGCTCCTCCTCTCTTGAGCGACGACCGTTCCTGCGACCAGCTTTGCTTTTAGTCCCTGGCTTCCTCTCCTCGATACCATCAATCTGCACAACATCGTCCTCGCCAACCTGGCGCGGTGGGCTCACACGTGATGGAGTCGTGGCGCCATTCATGGACTGAGCAGCGGTCGGCGTGGCACTACCGACGCCGCTGCCGAGACCCGAAAACATCCGACCGAACTCCATCTTAATCCCAGGATTGTTCCCACCTCCTCCCACAAACCTGGGCTGCGCGCCTTGCACAGCTTGTGGAAGGGGTGAGTTGCGCCCCTTGCGATTCAACTCCGGACTGATGCCGAGCAGTGATCGAGCGGCGGAGCCATCGCTCCCCTTCCGTTGCTCCTCGCGCTGCATCCCTTCCATACGCTGATGCTCCTCGAAGTTCATCGGTCGGTCCGAGAAGCCATTGCGGCCGCGAAGATACATGGGTAGCTCGGAGATCGGTGGTGAAGATCGAGGCTCGTCCCGTCGCATGTCGTGGAGGGACTGCGCCTCGATGGACTCCCGGGCGGCCTCCGACGTCTGTGGATGGACTGGGCGGAAGAGACCTGCTGGGTCCTCCCGCATTGACGCGCCGAAGAACGGAAAGCGCGCTGGCGTGTATCGATCGCGATCCATCTGAGGACTACCACTGAAGAAGTTACGCTCCTGCGGCTCACGAGGGACCGAGGTGACACCGTTGGGGAACGGATGAGTGTCGTGGCGTGGGCCCCTGTCCGGCGGCAACGGCTCCCCGTAATGACGGAAGCCGCCGAAACGGCCGTCGGGTGGTGTCTCGCGCCTGGCGATGATATCGTCTACGCTGCGCGGTGCTAGTGTTTCCGTCGGCTGACTGCTTGGTCGTCCAAGTATGGCAGGGCCAACACTGCCTTGTCGCAGCTCTTGCTGATCCGGCCTGAATGCGCGGAAGCTGTGCGGCGACTCGCGCTGGAACTGCGGCGACGCGAAGACATCTCGTCGCGCTTCAGGCCCGGCGCGCTCGTGGAACGCCGACTGTGCGCGTGGCTCGCCGAAGAAGGCGCCTCTGTGTGGACTCTGCTCTCTGCGCCCAGGTACCTCCCGCATGCTCGATGCTCTGGCTCTTCCCGGCGACGGAGGTCGCATTGCTTGCGCTGTGCCCGGCTGTCCAAGCCCCGTGATTTGTGGCGAGCTATTGATACTGCGCTCCGCACCACTACCCGGCGTCGACGTGGTCATCCGCGGCGAGCTGTGGAGCGCGCGGTCGTGACTGCCGCCGAGGATTGCCGAGAGCGCCATCCCGTTGCTGAGTCGATGCGGCGCGAAGCCGGGAAGGTCGCGCACGCCGGCGAAAGGGGAGGCGGTGGGCGGGCCATGTGGGGCTGACGAGAGGTGTGCGGAGACCGTGGGGGGCGGCATGTGCTGTGGCGGGGAAGGCGGCGGCATGTTGCGCGCAGGGAAGGAAGGTGGTGGCGGCGGTGGGTCGAGGGGTCCTGCTGAACGATGAGCGCGGCCACTTTTCGATGCTGGCGGGTCTGAAACACACCAGCAACATAGCGGGTGGGGCTTCCTGGCCCGCCCAACGAGCGTCGTCTGCCATCGAAGGGGAACATTGGAGCTAGGCTGCCATGCGGCGGTGGTGGAGGCGGCAATGGGGTGGCGGAGGAGGATGGATGGAGGGAGGGTGGATGGTGCTGCGGGACGGGGTGGGCATTGCCAGTATTTCCTGGTCGCAAACACGTCAGCGGATCGAGCAGCATCGTGCATGAAGCTGTCCGAAACAGCATTAGCTTCGATGTAGCTTTGCGGGGCACTCCGCATGTGCTCGGAGCCGCAGTTTGTGCCTGAGTTGCGCGACGAAGCCGTGAAATAGTTCCACACGATCGTCGGTCTCCAGGGAGGAAGCAAGCATTCAGTCGTCGCACGGGAATCCCGTGACGACGAATCCGATCGTTCTGCGTGGCCGTGGAGTATGCTTCGGCTGCTTAGCAATTACATCGCATCGGCAAGCTGCGTGGTCATAATCTATGAAGCTCGCCGATGGATGCGCTGTAAGCTGATGCCGAAGTGACGCCTGGACTCCGCGTAATCGCGCGTACCCCGGCGTCGCAGGTACCTCGAGAGCTCCGTTCGGAGTCGAACCCGGAGGTTCGTGTGTGTACAGAGCTCGCGATGCTGCAGAGTGCGGCTCAACGTACCTTGTATGGGCGGCCACCCTCTTGCTGGTCCGTCTGCACCGCCATAGCTGTCTCGTCTTGCGTGCCCGCCTGGGAAGAACGGGTCTCGTGACGTCTGGAATGGATCCGAGAAAAGGATTTGAATGGGAGGCTGTGCGCCTTGCGCTTGCGAGAACGGCGACGGGTAGGTGGGCGGTGGTGGGCGGTAATTGTGCGGTCGCTCTGATTGTCGGTGCGCCATGCTGAGATGATACTGCGCGCGGCGCAAAACCGTTCCGATGCGACTGTTACCCAGCCGGCGTTGAGAGGGTGTTTCGCGCGGTCTAGACCCGCAGTCAATTCCGAACCGATTGGCGCATGGCAGAGGTTCGTAGCATCGCTATGTTCGCATAGAGTCGGCGGGAGTATTCGTGGTCGCCGCATACATACGGAGCGTCATTGCGAAAAGAGGCCTTGGGAAACGGCGCAGCACACCGCAGAAACGGCGCGAGAATCGAAGGGCGCGGGATCGTCCTCATGACACAGACATGATCGCCGTTAGTGCAGGGGTCCCCGGAACGCTAGTGCTAAAGCCACGCCTACCGCTCGCTAGCTGCCGGCGGGGGGACGCAAGTGCCACTTTCTCACGTGTCACGGCAGCTTCGGTGTTACTGTCTCGATATAGGCCGGCAGAGCCTAGAACAATGGCATGCAGATGAGAGAGAGAGAGGCGGTCGATGCTGCGCGTGCTCATGCCGGGAGCGCCAGCGTCAGTATGGAAGCGGACTCGTGCGCGTTGGCAGGCTGCGCGGAGCGGTGGTGAGGCGCGCGTCGCGGTCGCGTTCTGGCTGTTCGGTGAGAGGGACTCATGAGGACTACGATGTAGGAGCTGACGGTGACCAGGCCTGATCAACAACGTCTTCTACGTGATCATCCTCAGCGCCGCCCTGGACCTCGTCGGCCCCACGATCCCCAAGGCCACGGTGCTCCTCAGCTCCATCATCCCGGGCCTCGCCACCAAGCTCGTGCTCCCCTACCTCATCCACCTGATCCCGTACTCCCTCCGTATCGTCATCCTCGCTACCCTCTCAACATGCGGCATGCTCGTCGTCGCCCTCTCGCCCGAGCGCAGCGGCCCGGGCATCGCGGCGAAGGTGGTAGGGATCGTACTGGCCAACATCAGCTCGGGCGGCGGCGAGGTGAACTTCCTGGCGCTGACGCACTTCTACGGCACGGCGAGTCTGGCGGGCTGGAGTAGTGGGACCGGAGGCGCGGGATTGCTCGGAGCGGGGGCGTACTCGCTGGCGACCACGACGTTCAAATTCAGTGTGCAGGCCACGCTCCTGGCGAGCGCGGTGGTGCCGCTGGGTATGCTGCTCAGCTACTTCTACCTCTTGCCTCTGGGACCACTGCAAGCCGCCCGGCGGGAGGAAACGGAATACGAAAGCGTGCCGGACGCGGACGCCGCAGAGGAAGCCCTCACGCCCGAGCACGCCGCCCTGCTCAATCAACCGCACGACCGCGCCGCGACCTCAACAGCCCCCCCGGCCTCCACCCTCCGCGCCAACCTCCTCCGCGCCCGCACGCTCGTAGTGCCCTACATGCTGCCCCTCTTCTTGGTCTACGTGGCCGAGTACACCATCAACCAGGGCGTGGCGCCGACGCTGCTCTTCCCCCTCGCCGAAACGCCCTTCACCCGCTTCCGCGACTTCTACGCCAGCTACGCCGCCGTCTACCAGCTCGGCGTCTTCCTCTCCCGCTCCTCCCTCCCGTTCATCCGGATCCGGTGCTCGCTGTACATCCCCAGCCTGCTGCAGGTGCTCAATCTGGCGCTATTGACCTTGCACGCGGTGTGGCCAATCCTCCCAACGGTGTGGGTTGTGTTCGGCGTCATCTTCTGGGAGGGTTTGTTGGGAGGTGTGGTGTATGTGAGCACGTACGCGGCGGTCCGGGAGGAGGTGCGCGGGGAGGAGCGCGAGTTCAGCCTGGGCGCTGTGTCGGTGAGTGATAGCGCGGGCATCTTCGTGGCGGGGCTGCTGGGGTCGGGGGTGGAGCCGCTGCTGTGTGGGTGGCAGGTGAGGCATGGGCGGGACTGGTGCAGGCGGCTGTAGCTTGCAGCGACGGTCTTGCTATGATATGGCTTGTGCAGGATCTCAACCTCGGATGTCCGGCATGTCCGGTCGGCGTCGTGGACTACACAATGCGCGTCAGGTCTGTGTACGACACGACGGCAACGCCGACCTCGATGAAGGCTATCACGCATAACGACATGAAGAAGGTAATGAGACTGGCCGTGTATGCACGCGCGTGAGCCTTGGATGACCCTTCCGATGACGAACAAGGTCTTCGACCGTGCCGAGGGGACTCCCGACGGAGGCTTCATCTCCTCCCGCTCCCGCTCTCACGGGCACGACAACACCGGAGCACCGAACCACGAGGGCAGCGCACTCGCCAGACATCGCAACAGTCTCGGTCCGTGCCTGGCGACGATGCAGCGGCACTGCGCCTGGCAAGCCGCTGACCTACATCAAGACATACATGTACATGAGCTGGATAGGCCGGAGCTTCTTTCCCCATCGCAAACAGATCATCCTGAAGGTCACCCTGGCATGGTTTCTGGCCTTACTGGGAGCACGACGGGGACACAGCTGACGATGCATGCCATCTATCGCGCCTAAGGGCCGTGGGCGGGTAGCCGTCATGACAACATGATCTCCCGCTTCCATGGCGCCAGCACAATGTACCGGGCTCCCCGAGGACCGATATATACGCTGGCCTACGCTATCGAGAGGCCAACCAAGTAGCGCATTCGCGCTCTTGGGACAGCATGCATCATCAATGGACTGCTCGTTTCGGCCCAGAGCTTCGACGGAAGTCCGCGCCGCAGCACCTGCACATTCTACGGCGACAGACTAGGCCCGGGAATTTGAAACGGTATCAAGGACCCGTGAAGCTATCATTGTAGCGAATGGCAAGCTGTGAAGGGAGCCAAGGGAAAACCAGTGTCGCTGGTCCAGGAGCAGCCGCATCCGCCGCGGCTCGGCCGCTCCCGAGAGCTCCCGATTGAAGGGAAAATACCAGCCGCCGGACGTACGATGCGGCTCAAAATCTTCACACTACGTCCGCCGTCTCCATGCCGCCTGCCTGTCTTGTGAGGCACCGTGGAGACTTCAGAGATGTTCCCCGCAGTCGATTACAGCCTCCGGTCTGCGAAGGGCAATTGGACTTCGATCTTGATGTAATGGTATCACGATGTCATGCCGCGGCACGAGGTAGGCCGTCTATACAAGGTGGTATTCCCCTTCGCCTGTGTTCCCTACCACTCCCCTACTTTCCTTGCTCAACTCGTCAGGTCTTCCTGTACATCTCCGTCAAGAACACGCTACCATGCGGCCTCACGTCGCTGCCACCGTGGCGAGCCTTCTCGTTGCGAGTGGAGCCATCGCGGCCCCGACGACATCCATGAGCCACTCTACAAGTCACTCGACGACCGCCAGCCACTCGACGAGCCATTCGACGTCGACCACGCACACAGCAAGCACGAGCTCGATCGTACCACCATCTACGTCGAGCACCAGCACCGTGGCGTCGACACCCACCACCACTGATCCATGCTATGTCACAGCGTACACCGCCGTAGCCGCAGCAACGGCGGCCTGTACCGCCATCACTCTTGACAGCATCGTGGTCCCGGGCAATCAGACCCTCACCCTTTCAAAGCTGCTGACCGGCACCACCGTCACGTTCGCCGGTACGACGACCTTCGAGTACTTCGACGCAGACTACGACCTCATCAAGGTTGGCGGGACTAACATCACGATCACTGCCGAGCCAGGTGCCATCATCGACGGCAACGGCCAGGCTTGGTGGGATGGTCAAGGCTCCAACGGCGGGATTGCGAAGCCTGACCACTTCTTCGTCATCTCCAAGGCGCTCGGGAACAGTGTGGTGAAGAACCTGTATATCCAGAACTACCCTACGCATTGCTTCTCCGTCTCTAATAGTGCGGGCTTGATCATGGAGAACATCGTGCTGAACAATACTGCCGGCAACGCTCCGAATGCGCGCTCCGGCGGGCTGCCTGCCGCGCACAACACTGATGGTGGGTGCACGTATCGATCGCTCTTTGACGAGAAAGTGACTAACGACAAGCCTGATCGCAGGCTTCGACCTTAGCTCCTGCAACAACACGATCGTCAGAGACTGCACGGTACTGAACCAAGACGATTGTGTGGCGATCACAAGCGGCGACCACATCACTGTCTCGAACATGTACTGCGACGGCGGACATGGTCTCAGCATCGGCTCTGTTGGCGGCAAGAGCAACAACAACGTGACCGACATCCTGTTCGAGGACTCTGAGATCCTCAACAGCCAGAACGGGGCGAGGATCAAGAGTAATTCCAACACCACTGGCTTCATTGCGAAGTAAGGAAAGGTACCCTGAACAAAGCCGAATCATGCTGATTATGGACCTAGCATCACTTACTCCAATATATTCGTTTCGAACATCAGCATCTATGGCATTGATATCCAGCAAGACTACCTCAACGGCGGTCCCACTGGCGACCCGACCGATGGCGTGATCATTGCGAATGTGACGATGACGAACATCACGGGCATCGCCGAGAGTAGCGCGAAGAATTACTACATCTTGTGTGGTGCGGATACCTGCTCAGGCTTCGACTTCGAGGATATCAATATCGTGGGGGGGACGAACAGTAGCTGTAATGTGCAGCCTGCCGGGGACTTCCAGTGCTCGCCGTAGATAGTGCGCAGACTGGCCGTCTCGAAAATTTCTTCCTGCTGACCTGCCCAACGGCGCTGAATTGATGTCTCGCCTGGTGCCATGATGAGTGCATGTCCGACGGATTCCAACCACGACGCAGGGAGATGTCCAAGGCCCAAAGCGGGGGGATGCGGCTTGACCTTTTCGGCTCTAGCCTGCTTTCGAGTCTCCGACATGTGATGATGCTGGGCCTTTCACATGCTTCCTCAACCTCCGTGCACCGCACCGCATCATTCACGCACCGCACGCAACCGCTCCGTATTTCGTCGATTGAATGTTGCAGACGAGGATGGTGAAGCGTTGCTGACGCTTCTACATTAACCTTGTCTGAACGACAATTCAGTCCCCGGCAGCGGTACGTCTTCCGAGTGCTCGTCACCGAGCCCTCCGTCCTCGTTCCCTCGTTCGCTCTGACTCTCCCAGTCTTTCCACCTCGACATCGACATTCTTATCACCACTCCGCCAGCTTCGTGCGATCCACGCAAGTGCCCAGCGTGGCAAGCATCCATACACCGGCACAGCGACTCGACCACAACAGCGTCATCCACTCCACTGATCCCACCACCACCTGCATGCACATGAGATGATGCTCTGCTCTGAACCGCTTCACTCCCCAAGTAAGCTGTGCATAGAGCTCGGTCCGGCATTCATATAAAGTGGGGGTTGGAAGTTGCACACACTTTCGAGTGCGGAGCGGACACACATCTTCACTGCGACGGAAGCACAGGGCAGCATTATGAGTGCTCTCATGACGGACTTCGGTCACGTTGGGCAGAGTGAGATGGGGGGGCACGGCATGAGCACCGCGTTTGGATGTGAGTTGCAAGCTCACTTCACCGCACCGCGGGAGACCGGTCAACTGACGGCAGCGCGTGCAGATCCCGCAGATGCGCAAGGCGTCCACTCCCAAATAGGCAGGCACGACAATCGGGACTCTATCCTCGACCAGAACGAAGTGCATGAGTTGGATGACTTCTTCGACAACCCCCCGGGCGCAGTCATGGCTCAGCGGGCGGACAACAGCTTCAGTGCAGGCATGCCTACCGATCTCGGCATGAACTACACCTACAACCACGTCCCCAATGGCGGCATGATCAACCCCGCTTCCACCATGTCGAGCACATCTCCGTCTTACTACCAGACTCACTCGTACGGCCAGCCGATGTCGGCACCTCCGTACCTCAACGGCTTCCAGACTCCGAACCATCAGCACACAAGCATCGACAACGCTGAGATGGAGGACGTCGCGGCGGCATCACTGATGACCCTGAGTAGCGCCCAACACTCCCAGCAGATGAGCTCGTTCGGCGCCCCTTCCATGGCGGCCTGGAGTGCACTCGGCGATATGCAAGGCGTGACGAACATGGCTCCTGGAGGCGGTCTGCCCCACGTCTCACGGCACTCGAGCAGCGGGTCGGACATGGCCTATCCTGTACACACGACCCCGGCAGCACTGCAGAGACAGCAAAACTATCTCGAGTTCCAGCGCACGGTGCAGATGACGCAAGCGCAGGCGATGCAGCGTAGCCTGGCGCCTGTGCGCGCTCATTCACAAGGCTCGGATCACGGCATGTACTGGCCCCAAGGACAGCTTCCGCAAGACCTTTCAGCAAACAGACCACACGTGCAAGCGGCGTCCGGGTTCAACTTCGGCACCGATCCGCTAGTCACTGGGGTTCCGCACGGCTACAACAGCGCAAGTTCCTCGAACGCGCACGACGGTAAGGCGCACAACCTCATGGGCGTTCCTGGAGCCAGACAAGCCTCCGAGCCGGACTTGGCACACGCACAAGCACACTTCCTGAACGAGCAACGTCGCCGCGCGTACCAAATGCAGCAGGGACAGAACGTTGCCCGCCAGTTCAACAGCACGTTGTCCTCGCCGAGATCCGGCTTGCCGCCAACGCCGAGCATGCTAAGCCCAGCACAGCAACAGCCGGGTGCGCAGTGGGGCGGTCTGGCGATCGGACTGCCCTTCGGCGGAGCCAACGGCGAAGAGTCGCAGCAGCGCAAGCGCAGACGTTTGCAGGCCGACCGTGACGACGACGCCGAATATCGACCCGAGAGACGTAGGACGGTCTCACAACGGGGCTCGAGGGCGCCGAAGCAGGAAGACATGAGCGAGGACGACAACTCCCAACCCTTCACGCCGAGTAACGGGACAGCGGCCAAGCGCCGGAAATCCGCAGGCCGGCGCACAACCAGCCGCAGCTCCCCGAGCTCGCTCGCCGACGGCACGTCGCCGGCGAACGCATCAGGCTCGACCGGCAAGCGCAAGAGCAGCGCCAAATCGCGTCAGAATCTCAGCAACGAGGAGAAGCGGCAGAATCACATCCTCTCGGAGCAGAAGCGGCGTAACGTCATCCGGCAAGCCTACCACGACATCGACCTCATCGTCCCCATCCTCAATGACGGCAAGTCCGGGTTGTCGAAGGCGGAGCAGATCAAGGAGATCGTGGCGTTTCTTCAGAGTCTCATGGATGGCAATGGAGGTATGACTGCGCAGGTGCCGGAGGTCCCACACAATGATGACGGGCAAGCTGGAGACGACCATGATGCCGCCTGCGAGGACGACGACCCCGCCATGCAGTAAGTCACTGCTGCGACCGACATTGACACGGCGATCAACATCCTTATCACACCACCATCATTACCTCTGTACTCCGATTCGGGCCCGGAGGAGAAATACCAGTACCTCATCATCATCATCACTACCCCCCTGTACTCCGCTTCGGCCCCGGATGGAATACCACTACTGTCCTCACAAGCACAGACAGCATACGAACGAACAATCTACCACCACTGCACATACCACGACTTGTGCATACGGCGTTGGGAACTATGAGCGAGTCGGGGGAAAGGCCGCGCGGGCACGGGCAAAAGGGATCGGGAGGGCTGTGGGTTGGGTTTCGGGCGGCGTTGCCTGGTGACAAGGCGGATATACCATTGGGCGTGCTTTTGCTCTTGCTTCGTGCTACTCTCTCTATAGATGCCTTCTGATGCGGTCATCAGGAGGAGTCTTGGGATGGGATCTCGGGGCCTCGGATTGGCTGGGAAGGGGAGGGTGGGTAATTCTTGTACTACTGACACTGCCTCCGTGCACTGACAGCTCCGTGGAAGCTCTCCAAGTGCCGTCTGCCCAAGATAGTGAATGGTTTGAGACCTTGCCGTCATTCAACAGCCTTGCAACCTGGTCCCGCATGGCAGGCACGGGCTTGGCATCGACGCCACATGTCGTTGAAGACTTCGACTTCGCGACATTCTTCAACGTGCATACATGTACACAAGGTTGGTTGCGGCTCGCCGCCAGGACCTACTGCGCTCAACCGTCGTATCGCGTGGATGACTTGATCGGAACGGTCAGTATGCCTTCAGTGACGCTCCATCCTCCAAACACAACACGGAGCAACGGCGCAACGAACCCATTGCCTCAGCTCCTCCAGACTCCCTCCGGCCTCGCCATCCTGGAGCTTCAAGGCACCGTCAACTCTACCCTCTCCACCGAGCAACACGGACCCCAAGGCGCCCTGCCACTCGGCAAACTCAGCTTCCCGCTTTATGACCCCTCGATGCCCGCAAGCGACACCGCGTGGCATAAGCAGGCGTACCTCCACGTCGGCAAGCACCAGCGGCTCACGGGCGAGGTGAAGAAGCTGGCGAAGCCGGTCGCGGTGGTGCGGAAGCGGGCTGGGACGGAGGAGCTCGAGATCGCGGAGATTGTGTATTACAAGGTGCTGTTTGCGCATCGGCCGGAGCCGGTGGGCGGTGGAGCAGGTGGGTGAAGGGGGCTGCTGTGGGAAGAGCAGTAAGCTGAGCTCGGGCGACTTCGGAAGACGAGGGCTGGCTCAGACATGCGGCCATGAACTGTGGACTTTTGTCTTCGGCCAGAGAATATCACTACACCTCGCGAGCTTGACAAGGCGCAGCGTGCCGCCTACTGGTAAGCCCGCTGGGGCAGCACACCATGTCTGGTCGGTACGTGACGCTCACGCTCGACAGAATGGCATGATTTAGAAGTTCCACACTCGCGAGAATAAGACACATTGTGCGCGATGATCCACTCGAAATGTACCATCGAGAGTGCCACGGGGAAGGCGCTCCGGCTCCTCACGCCCTCGACTTGATCATTGCGTGGAAGCCTGAGCGGCAGGTTGGTGGCCTATGGCATACCCCTCCGCGATCAGAGCGCTCGGGCGTGGATCATGCACATGCACATTCAAGCAAGCATTACAAGGCCATCAATCATAGTTCCGGAGACCTGAAGACACCTTCAAAATACAGCTTCGCAGTCCCCAGATCGTGGTGCCGAGCTCCTGAGAAGAGTCTTACCGGAGATTGATGGTTGAGCTATGGATTTTGTTCATATGGGTGGCGAACTCCCATTAGTCGATTGGGACTGCATCCGCCCAACTCTTCCTCATTGGTGTGGCGTCGATGCCTGACTGGGGTTGGAGGATATACTCACGCCGCTCAAGGCGAGTGTACGAGAATTGTACAGCGAATGGGGTTCTGGCGGCGCGAAACATCCAACAGACAGCCTCAAGTACATGTACATGTAATCATGGCAATGCTATCTGCAACCTTATCTTATCAATCGATCGATCAAAGCGCAATCATTCCGCACCACTTTTCCGTCACCAGAATTCTCGAGACTCTGCAGACTTCCACGCTCCATCTGTCGCACCGGCGCCCAAGATGTCGCTTCAAGAGCGCCTCGGCAAGATCCGCTCGTCGCCCAAACTGCAGAGCGTACAGCAGACTGCCGTTGTTCTTAACGCGATCGAGGATACGCTGCGGACGCAGAAAAGCGAATCGACCCCGACTGGATACTTCGCCGCGCTGTTGAGTCTGCTCGGACAGTACATCTCGATCGAAAAAGGGATCGTGAACAAGGAAGTGGCATATGCTGTCGTATATCTCTTGGACCTCGTGACGAGCCACGTCCCGACGCCGCTGCTCAGAAGCAAGTTCTCGCAGATCCTCGCATCTCTCGCTCCA
Organism: Teratosphaeriaceae sp. CCFEE 6253; assembly: GCA_033119285.1. Classification (NCBI taxonomy): domain Eukaryota; kingdom Fungi; phylum Ascomycota; class Dothideomycetes; order Mycosphaerellales; family Teratosphaeriaceae; species Teratosphaeriaceae sp. CCFEE 6253. Next base: position 13,852 of record JAWDJV010009403.1, read on the forward strand.
GCACTCACCCATCCGGATGCCGAAGCACCTCTGCTGAGAGCGAGTGTAGGCTGCTTGGAGTCATTGCTGGTCGCACAAGATGGCCCAGCATGGGCTCTTCCGCAGTCCGCGAGCAGCCCTCGTGGAGCAGTTGGGGGGCTACTGGCTCTGGCAATGGATCCTCGACCGAAGGTCCGGAAGCGGGCACAGGAAGCGCTGGAGAAGGTGCTGAAGCATTCGCCACCGAGTCCCAGCCTAGACCACCCAGCTGCGGACATGTGCGCCGAGTCTGCGTTGCGAAGCCTGCAAGTCGCTGCGGACGAGGCGAACAGCAAGAAGCGGAAACACAAGCACAAGGATGAGCAAGGCCACGAGCCGAGCATGATGCACGCTCTGCAATTGGTAAAGGTCATAGCATCGGCGGAGCATGGCTGGCCTACCAAGAAAATCGACGCTCTGTGCTCTGTTCTGCTGAACATCTCGCAGGGCAGCAATGAGTTCCTGACCATGGCTGCGTTCGAGGTGTTCGAGGTCATCTTCGCTGGGCTCGCAGATCAGGTCTCATCGACCAAGCTCCCAAGGCTGCTGGATGCGATCAGGGAGCTGCAGCCTTCGCACAGCGACTCTCAGCTCCTCCCGCCCTGGATCGCTGTACTGAGCAGAGGCTACGATGTATCGGCACAGCTCGAGCCGCAGGAGACCTTCGAGAAAGTCCCAGAGCTGTTCACGATGGTCGCAAAGTTCCTTGGATCCTCATCGCATAACATCCGCATCTCAGCCTCGGAGTGCCTCATCTCACTTCTCAACACCTGCATACCGTCGTCGGTCTTACTGGAGCCTAGCATCATGGATGAAAAGGTGCTGGAGAGGATAGCGGGTACACTGCGGGATCTACTCAGCGTCAAGTACCAGACCGCCTGGATGGAGGTATTCAACGTCGTCACGGCTGCTTTCGACGTGTTCAAGTGGACGGCCCATCCACTCCTAGACGGCGTAGTCCGGACGGTCGGCGATCTCCGCAGTAACGACTCTTTCGGTGGCAAGAAGGAGGCGGATGCCGTGCTGTCGGCCGCCATCCGTGCTATGGGCCCAGATAATGCGCTCAGTATTCTGCCGCTGAACCTTGTCAAGCCGACGCCCGGGCAGCCTGGTCGGGCATGGCTCCTACCCATTATGCGCGATTCGATCAGCAACACTCGCCTGGCTCACTTCAGGTCCGACATGGTACCACTGAGCGAAGCGATGTTCCAGCGGGTGCTCAAGCACGGCGCCAGGGAGAAGACGATGGACATCAAGGTCTTCGAGACTGTGGTGGCGCAGATCTGGGCATGCTTTCCGGGCTACTGCGAGTTACCTCTTGATCTGTGCGACAGCTTTGATCAGGGCCTTGCTGAGATGCTGAGTAACCTGCTCTACCAGCAGCCACAGCTTCGAACCGACATCTGTAAGGGGCTACAGAACCTTGTGGAGACTAATAAGGCCATTGCTGAGCTTGAGACCGCGGACGAGGACCTGGTTGCGCAGGGCAGAGTCACGCAAGCAGATGCGAAGCAGAATCTTGCGCACCTCGCCGGCTTTGCTGGGAACGTGTTGGCAGTCCTTTTCAATGTGTACAGCCAGACACTGCCGCATAACCGTGGGAACTTACTGCAGTGCATCAATGCATACCTCAGCATCACACCCGAAGCAGAGCTGACAGAAACTTTCCAGCGGGTGGCTGCTATGCTTGACGGTGCGGTTGCAGAGACGTCAGAGACAACGGACGAAGGCAAGAAGAAGCAGCAACTCTCGAGTGAGGAAGCGAAGAGCAAGATGCCGCCCGTCTCGCACACGCTCATGGATCTCGTCATCACCATGTCCATCTACCTGCCGCGGGAGAGCTTCGCCGGGCTGTTCAACATGGCGAACAAGATCATCCAGAAACAGGACGATGCGCAGCTGCAGAAGAAAGCGTACAAGCTCATCCCGCGACTCGCCGAGTCCGCGATCGGCCGGCAGGCTTTGGAAGAGCGCAGCGTCGACCTGCAGCACTTGCTCATCGCGGCAGGGGACAAAGTTTCGGCTCCAGCGAAGAGGGATCGCATGTCGAGTCTTGCACAGGTCGTGCCGTTCCTGCCGAGGGACGACCTGAGCTTCATACCCTCTGTGCTCTCCGAGGTCGTCATCGGCGTCAAGGAGGTCAATGAGAAGGCGCGGACCGCTGCTTTCGACTTGCTTGTGCGGATGGGCGACACGATGAGCCAGGGCGGCACGGTCGTCAATGCCAAGGTGCCACACATGCCCTCCGACGCTCCGAGCGTGCAGGCGAGTCTCGAGGAGTATTTCACAATGGTGTCTGCTGGCTTGGCGGGCAGCACGCCGCACATGATCAGCGCCAGCATCACGGCACTGACCCGACTGCTGTACGAGTTCCGGACGTCGCTGAAGCAGGAGACAGTGGTGGATCTGGTGCAGACCATGGACCTGTTCCTCACGTCCAACAACCGCGAGATCGTGCGCTCCGTGCTCGGCTTCGTCAAGGTCTGCGTCATCAGCCTGCCCACCGACTTGATGTTGCCCCGGCTGCAGACCTTGGTGCCGAATCTGGTGGTGTGGAGTCACGAGCACAAGGCGCAGTTCAAGGCGAAGGTTAAGCACATCTTCGAGCGCATGATCAGGCGCTTTGGCGTGGCGATCATCGAGCAGCACACGCCGGAGGCAGATCGGAAATTGATAGCGAATATCCGCAAGACGCGGGACAGGCGCAGGAGGAAGAAGGACGCGGCGGGCGACGAAGACGACGAGGATGCGGCGCCCGCAGGCAGGAAGGGGGCGTTCGAGAGCGAGTACGACGAGGCTGTGTACGGCTCCGACGAGGGCGAGGAAGGCTCCGGCAGCGACATCAGCGATGACGAAGTGCTTGGCCGGGCGGCGGAGAAGGGTAAGAGGGCCAAGCAGGGTGGGAGGCAGTACATCGTCGAGGATGAGGACGAGCCACTGGACCTGCTCGATCGAAAGGCGTTGGCGCACGTCTCTTCGACGAAGCCTCTGAAGGGCCGCGCGATGACCGAAGGCACGAAGAAGCGGAAAGCGGACGTTGATCTGGACGGCAAGCTGGTGTTCAATGAGGATGGGGGCGACGATGACGTGATGGCGTTCGACGAGGCGGGCATGCTCGATGGGCAGGAGCCCGGCGATGGCACGCTCGAAGGTGGCATCACTGCGTACGTCGCGGCGCTCAAAAGCAATGACGCGCCGAAGCGTGGGGAGAGGGGCAAGCTGAAGTTCAGTAACAAGCGCGGTGGCGGGGACGACGATGATGAGATGGATGTGGATGAGCGAGAGGTTGCGGGCGCCTTTAAGCAGGCCCGAGGCGGTGCGCAGGCGCGTGGGAGGGGTGGGCGAGGAGGCGCGAAGCAGATGACTATGCGGAGGGGGCTGGGTGTGGACAAGGCGAGGGGGGATGGAGGTCGGGGGGGTGGGATCCGGAAGCCGCAGCGGGGCGGGTTCAGACATGGCGTCCAGGCCAAGAGGGGGAGGGGTAGTAGGAGGTGAGATCACCAACGAATTCGACCATGAGCTAGCGTGGCTGGTATTCCGGCTCGCCGTCGCCATGCTGCTATGTCTACACAGCTCCAGAGGCTGGGGTCTCGGCACACTTCAAATCACTGCTGCTCCGCTGCCATGGCTTTCAGCTCGTCCAAGACGTCTCCCTCCCTACCAAGCGGCACGAAGAGATGGTCGTGGTAGTACCCAGAGACCGGATTGACGCCAATACCCAGCGTGGCGAGCCTCGTCGCCACCGCCGCGATGAAGCCCGAAGCCTCCAGACTCGAGTGGACATTCAGGGTGATCTTGCGGCTTGGAAAGATGAAGGCCATGCCCAATTCGTCCGCCACGGTCCGAGAGAGGATCACCGTCAGGCCTTCTTCCTCTCGGAACACCATCTCGGCGTGGGTCATGGCTTGCGAGAATTGGGATTGCTCCGTTGCGTTGGAGATCGTGATCCAGACGAAGGTCTCGTCATGCAGGGTCGGGTTCATGCTTTTGATGAGTGTTGGAAGGTCTGTTGACATCGTACCCGTCGTGGAATGGGCGACTTGGTTCGCGATTGGCCTCTGCTACGTGGCGATGACTGAGCGAGCTGGAATGCTTGATGCTGGGGCTTGCAGACTTGTGGGTGTTTACTGCCTCTACACGGCCAAATGTTCTATCAGATGTCTAGGGTATGTGCTGTCGACTCATCGTCGTCGATGACTCTGATGCCTAAGGCAGCCAGTGTGAGATCCATCCCTGACTACCCTATTCGGACCGGTGCATATCCCACTACAGCCTATCCAGCACACCTGGAGTCCGTGAGAGAAGCAGCAGGATGAGGAAATTAGCAGGACAGGCCACCTTACCACTCGCCTTATGACTGCCAAAATAAATCGGTGGCGTGACGTCCAGCCCTCAGCTCCACCAACGCACCCCGCAGCAACAGCTCCACTGCTGGCCTGCGGCATCCGGTTGCCCACTACGCCCACACACGCCACGCCCATGCGCCGAGGTGTTCATGGATGCGCCCTGGGAAGTTGAGAGCTGCTCAAAGGTATAGGTAGGACCGTCTCTTCAACTTGCATCCACCGTGCTCTCACATCTATCTCACCCCTACATTCGTAACACTTCTCAGAACACCCTCCGTTTCCAACACCCCAAACCGCAATCAACATGGGCTCCACTGGCGAACTACCCAAGACCTACAAGGGCGTCATCTACGATGCGCCCGGCAAAGTCTCGACCAAGGTGGTGGACCTGGACATGCCCGAGCCCGGGCCCGGCGAGGTCCTCATCAACCTCACGCACTCGGGCGTCTGCCACAGCGACCTCGGCGTCATGACCAACTCGTGGGCCGGCCTGCCCGCACCCACCCAGCCCGGCCAAGTCGGTGGGCACGAGGGCGTGGGCAAGATCGTCAAGATGGGACCGGGTACCGAGTCGGCGGCCGTCAAGATGGGGGATCGGGTGGGGATCAAGTGGATCTCGGCCATTTGCGGTTCTTGCCCTGCCTGCCTGTCTGGCCACGACGGCGTCTGCTTCAATCAGAAGGTCTCGGGGTACTACACGCCGGGCACGTTCCAGCAGTACGTCGTGGGGCCGGCGAGTTATGTGACGCCGATCCCGGAGTCTCTGTCTTCGGACGATGCAGCGCCGATGCTGTGTGCCGGTGTCACGGTATACAGTGCTCTGCGGAAGTCTGGGGCGAAGTCGGGCGACTGGGTCGTGCTGCTGGGCGCGGGCGGTGGACTTGGTCAGTCTTGAGCAAGTGTGAGGGTCTCACCCTTCCAGTCCCTGATCTGACATTGTCTTCCTCCAGGCCATCTAGCGACCCAGATCGCCTCCAAGGGCATGGGCATCCGCGTCATCGGCATCGATGCCGGCAGCAAGGAAGAGTTTGCGAAGGAGTGCGGTGCTGAGGTGTTCATCGACCACACCAAGGGCAACGCAGAGGAGGAGGTGAAGAAGGCGACGGGCGGACTTGGTGCACAGGCTGTGCTAGTTCTCACCGCCTCCAACGCCGCTTATGCCAGGTGTGTTGGCGCCCAAGCGATGCGAAGAGACGGATTCCTAGAGCACTTTGCTAATACATCAATAGCGGCATGAGCCTCCTCAAGTTCGGCGGCACCCTCGTCTGCGTCGGCCTCCCCGAAGGCGAGCTCAAGGGCATCGCGACCGCTTACCCTCAGTTCCTCGTCGCCAAGGCGCAGAGGATCATCGGCGTTGCTGTGGGAGACCGACGGGACGCGATCGAGACGCTGGAGTTCGCCGAGCGCGGCGTGGTGAAGACGCACTTCCGGACGGCCAAGATGGAGGAGCTGACCGGGGTGTTTGAGGAGATGGACCGAGGGGAGCTCAAGGGCCGGGTGGTGCTGGATCTGAGCTAGATGGGAGGATCTAAGCCTCGCGCCCTCAAATCAGATCCGCTGGCTACTTGTAGCTCGGCTTGGACTCGCACCCAAGCTGGAACACGCAGGCATCTCTCTTGCGTCTTCTCACTCTCCCGCCGCCTTACTCATCACCTCCATCTTCTCCACCCTCAACCTCGTCAATGCCGTAGCACTGACTCTCGGCCTATACGTCACCCAGCAGAAAGCCTTGCTCTCCTTCTCGCTCCGCACATATTGTGTAGACGCCCGCTGCGTCTCCTGGAATGGAGCGGTGGCCTTGCGAGATGGCAGAGTCGATGGGAGGGATGCAGATGCTGTCAGAGTCCGGTAGGCTGAGATCGAAGTGGCCGCTGATGAAGGCTGTCTGAGGCCGGACTGCGGTTGTGGATGCCATTGCTGGCTGCGCGTATGGCTTGCGTAGTGAGCATGCACCGTCTGGGCTGCAACATCTCCACTCCCACGCGAGCGCGATGAATCAAGCGACGATCCAGCCGTCCTTTGGATCCTCGTATCTCAGCCGTTACGACTGCGCCGGAAGGCATCGGGAGGTTGGCAAGAGGTGAGCCCATCGACGAAGCGTGATGATCCGTAAAGCTGTCAGATGATCTTACACGTCTATATAGACATTATGTGCGCTGTGATCGCGGCTTGCTACTTCATTAAGAGTCGTTCCAACGACTTCCCGGTCGACACCTCGCTTGCATACCAGACCAAGACGCATACCTCCCATAGATCATACAAAGAAACTCATTCGTGACGTAAAGAAACTGCTGCCCGCCGGAGAGTCGACCGCCTAGTAGTTGGTGGCGGTACCGGTGGTGTACTTCGGCTGCACCGGTGGTGCGGTCTCGTAGCCGTAGGGGTTGACGCCGGTACCTTGGGGCTGGGTGTAGTAGCCGCCGTGGGTGCCATGGGGCGCATGGGTGTCGGCCGTGCCATTGTGCGCATCGATCTTGTCGTACGTCGCATGGGTATTCCCTCCGACAGTCGAGCCTGTGTAACCGGTGTCGTGGCTGGGACGGTAGTCGTGAGAGCAGTCTTGGTGAGCAGCCGCGATGCTGGCAGGGTCGTTGGCGACGGGGGTCGCGCCGAGTTCGGTATCGTGATTGAGGTCGTTGTGGACCACCTTGGTCTTCTTGTTGCCGCGGGCGAACATGCCCTTCTTCTTGGCCGGGCCCGAGGTGTAGTTGTTCGACGGGCTGGGGCCGTACCGCTTCTCCTTCTTGTGGCTGCGGACCAGCAGGACTTGCATCGCGGCCGTGATCAAGAAGAGGAAGGCGGCGATGATCGAGAGGGCGAAGACGGCGGTGTTGAGCCGGCAGGCGTTGTGGAGGTTGACGGAGTACGTGACGTTGCCGTTGTTGCCGCCGCCAAAGCCTCCAGTGCCACTACCGCTCTGGCCGTTACCGAGAGGCGTATGCACGAAGCCCTTGCAGCTGTTCGCGCCGCGTCGTGTCATCACAGCCACAGCGATCATGGCGGCACAGAAGCAGAGGTCGAGTGCGATCGCGATGAAGGCCAGGATGGAAATGCCGCCCAGACAGCAAGTCAAGAAAACGGCGAAGATCAGGTACAGGACTGCTGCGCCAGAGATGCCCTCGACAGCCTTGCTGGTCTGGCTGATCTGGGAAATTGTCAGTATTGGCGCTTCACGTCGATGCGGGACGGGGGGGAGACGTACGGGTGCACTGCGGTCGGCAAGGACGGACAAGAAGTAGGAGTAGATCCCGAGCATGATGCCGGCGCAGAGGAAGATGAGGCCGTAGAGAGCGCTCTGAGTGAGGCGCAACGCGCCGCCCTTGAAGAGACCCATGCTGGACAGTTTTCAGCGGTTGGAGAAGTGCAGTGTAATCGCTGTCGTGAAGAGAAGCGTGAAAGAGGTGCAATGTTGTGGGAGTGGCAAGAGAGGCGCGAAGGATCAATTGTACATATCCTGGACGCGCCTCCGACTTCCAAGATCAACGGCTCTGCGTCATTGTGGCTAACGCCCGTGCGCGGCCCGGTGCAAATCTCCCTTGTTCCGCGGACCCGGTCAATCAGAGCCCGCGGCGGGCAACCCCTTTCGTCAGTGCCGAGCCACACCGCGATCCAACGCCCCTGCTGAGCCACAGCGCCATCACCCAAGCACAGGCCTGGGCCGACGTCGAATGTCGGTTCGCTGCTGGCAACAGGACTTTGGGTCGCATGACGCAGCGCCGGCGTGATCGCAGTATGGTTCCTCTTAGCAATACTCTGCCGTCCCGTGTGCGACCCTCTCGGGTTGGGCTCAAACCAGCATGCACCGCCAACCCGCGGCGCGTGACCCGGTTTCGCAGTGATGGTCCACCTCCACCTCCACTCTGACCAGCGAGCGCCTCCGATGCGATGACAGCATCCAGGCGAGCTCATCTGGCGGCTTCCGTACAAATGAACAGCTTGCTGACAGTACGAGTAATACACCGAGTGTCAGAAGTTGGAGAGTCACGTAGCACTACGATGACCCGCGGACCACCTTGATGGCAACGTAGGAGGCAGAATTCCAGGTGGTCGCCCATCAACATTGTACAGGCAGCTACACCACATCACACCTGCCCCGAACCTCTCACGAGGATCTTGACCTGGTTGTCCTTGTCCTTGATCAACGCCTTGAACCCCTGCTCCACCACCTCGTCCAGCCCGATGCGCTTCGTGATCATCTTCTGGCACATATCCAGCCGCCCGTCGCTGATGGCATTGATGACCTCCTGGAAATCGCTCTTCACATACGTCGCCACGCCCAGATACGACTTCTCGCGGAACAGGAAATCGTTCGGGAAGAAGGTGGCCCGCTTCTCCCACACCGCGATGTTGACGTGCGTGCCCCGCGCCCGCAACGCCTGGATCGCCTGGTCGAGGCCAGCCTGCACGCCCGCGGCGTCGAAGGTGACGTTCACGCCCTGCCCGTCCGCGAGCTCGCGGCACCGCGCGACGATGTCGTCTTTGGTCGGGTCGAGGACGTGGTGCGCGCCGAAGTCCTTAGCGTACTCCTTGCGCATCTTGGAGACTTCCGAGACGATGATCTGTTTGCAGCCGCGGGCGCGTAGCGCTTGGACGACTGAGAGACCGATGGGCCCGCCGCCCAGGATGAGGCAGGTGTCGGAGGGCTTGAAGGGGGATGAGTTGACGGCATGCCAGCCTACTGCGAGAGGCTCGACAAGAGCTGGCGGGGCGCGTTAACTGACATTCACGGCCTCGCAAGACTGACCCTGCTCACCTGCAACGTCGAGCCCGACGTTATCCGGCAGACTGTACACCGCGTACTCCGGAACCACGAGATGCTCCGAGAGGCCACCGCCCCAGCCTAAAAACTCATCAGCATTCGCAAATCGACAGGAGATCACCCTAGCGGCAACCGACCGCTCAACCCAACGAAACCGTTCTTATAGCAGCAATTGATCAACCCCATCTCGCATGCACCGCAGTCCCCATCGTATATGATCGGCTGCACCACGACCCGATCCCCCACCTTCCACTTCTCCGCCACGCCCTCCCCGAGCTCCTCAATCACACCCGAGAACTCATGGCCAAAGGTCAACGGGACCTGCTCGCCCGTGATGGGGTGCGGACTCGTGGGACAGATGGACGGCCCGCCGATGTACTCGTGGAGGTCGCTGCCGCAGATACCGCACCACGCCGGCTTCACCTTGATCTGCCCGGCGCCGCATTTGGGCTCCGGGATGTCTTCGAAGCGCAGGTCTTCTTTGCCGTGGAAGCGGACGGCTTTCATGGTGCCATTTGTGGTGGGAGCGGGCGTGTTCTGGACGCCGTGGTCGCCGTCCTGGGTTGCTGAGGGCATCTTGAGATGGAGAACGTGAAGAGGGAATTGGGAGATGGGGGATATGACGATGGTGAGTCGGATGAGGAGGCGTCTCAACTGAGCAGTCCTGGCGGCATGGCTACCTTACCCGGTCTCGACACAGACACTGTACGAGGTCGATGTATCGCTCTCGGTAGGCCTCTTCTGGGCATTCCGGCCGCCCACCATTACCCCTCATCTGTTCCCCCGGACGAGGCACGCGAGATTGAGTGCGCTGCATCAGAGAAGCGGGGTCGAAGCCCGAGTGGACAGATGTGTCAACCGTTCGTGTGCCGGACGAGCATCGAGCCGAGATCAAGGACGTCCGTCACCTGGAGCTGAGCTTTCTTGGACGCCCGTCGAAGAGAGAGGGGGCTCGAGGGACCCCCATCGGCATTGGAGCGGCCCGTTAGCGGCTGGCACGGCATGGTGGGGGTAGTCTGCTGCCCCACCATGGATGAATTGTCGTTCCTACCGAACGTCATGGCGAGCCGCGGTGGTACATCCATCCACGACCAGACCATGTGGCGAACTGCGGGCCCTCCTCCGGATCCTGTGGGACACAAGCCTCGAGATTGTGCGCCGGTCGGCCACAAGCACCGCGCCGCGGTACAGTCTCTCGAGCAGTGATTCGCGCGAACTCACGGTAGCACTTCTGCGGCTCTTCGGAAGAATTGTTCGAGCAGACGCACGAGGCATCGCGATCGAATCCTTGACGACGCATGACGTGCCAATGCTGCGGGCGTAGGTGAATTTCGTCGTCACACTTCAGTGCTTCCCATTGTGAGCTTCTCAACTTCACTCTCCATCCACGCTCCATCAACCCCTCACTCTCACCACTCCCAACAACCCATCATTACCACCCCATTGCAACCATGGGCTACCCAGAGACCGCCGAGGGCTTCCAGGTCCACGACCACAAGAAATGGACCGAGTTCACCAAGGGCGAGTTCAAGCTGAAGCCGTTTGAGGACCGCGACATCGACATCGCCATCGAATGCTGCGGCGTCTGCGCCTCCGACCTGCACACCATCAACGGCGGCTGGGGCGAGGCGCCGCTGCCGCTCTGCGTCGGGCACGAGGTGGTCGGCAAGGCGGTCAAGGTCGGCGACGCGGTCAAGACGATCAAGGTCGGCGACCGCGTCGGCGTCGGCGCGCAGATCCAGGCCGATCTGACGTGCGCCAACTGCAAGGCGGACCAGGAGAACTACTGCCCGAATGCTGTGGACACGTACGGCGCGCCCTACAAGGATGGCACGCTCAGCCAGGGCGGGTATGCTTCGCACATCCGTGCGCACGAGTACTTCACCTTCAAGATCCCGGACGAGCTTGAGAGCGCTGTCGCTGCGCCGATGCTGTGAGTCTCACAGTACTGAAATAGATGATCGAAAGCTTGCTGATATGGTACTGCAGCTGCGCCGGCCTCACCGTCTACAGCCCTCTTGTCCGCTTGGGCGCCGGTCCAGGCAAGAAGGTCGCCATCGTGGGCCTCGGTGGCCTCGGGCACTTCGCCGTCCTGTGGGCCGTCGCGCTCGGCGCCGAGGTCTACGTCCTCTCCCACACGCCGGCGAAGAAGGACGACGCGCTCAAGATGGGCGCCAAGCACTTCATCGTGACCAACGAGGAGGGGTGGGAGAAGGACCTCAACTTCACCTTCGCCTTCATCCTCAATACCGCCGACGCCATGCACCACTTCGACATGAAGAAGTACTTCTCCACGCTGAAAGTCATGGGCCGCTTCCACACCGTCGGCTTCGGCGACCACCCCATCCCCACCCTCATGGCCCAGGACTTCGCGCCCAACGGCTGCTACCTCGGCGCCTCGCACATCGGCAACCGGCCGGAGATGCTGGCCATGCTCGACCTGGCGGCCAAGCAGAACATCAAGTCGTGGATCGAGGAGATCCCGATCAGCGCCGAGGGCTGCGGCAAGGCGGTCAAGCGGGTCAGCGAGAACGACGTGCGGTTCCGGTTCGTGCTCACCAACTACGACGACGCGTTCGGCAAGCGCTCTTAGAAGCCTTCGCGAGAGGGTGCGAGTCGAGCGTTGTGTTATGAGCAATATGCACATTAGATAGTATGACATATCGGGCTTGAACTCAAGCTTTCATTCTGTCCTGTTCACCAACTTCGCATGTGGCTCACCAAAATGTGACACCTTATACCATACATGCGGCTTCTAGACCTCAGGCTCTGTGAATTTCGCGTGGAGAACGAGCTGGGGACACGTGATGAGTGGTTGATATCGAGATGGATTCACAGACTTGTTTCTGTTGCAGCTCGCTTCGAGATTTTGAGGCTGTCGGCGATCTTGCCGTGAGATCTTTCCGTTTGCAACGAATGTCTCCTCGTGTGCTTACCAGGCTACCTGTGTGCACGCATGGCGACTGGCCTGGGAAGGTCCGCCGTCTTCGAGATCTGGTTGTGAGACGACGTAGGTCAGAGCTCTGTACTTGCTTGGCATCGAAGTGCGCTTTGGCAAGTCCGCCGAGTCCCAGGACGTCGACTGTTGGGACATATCCTCACTCGGCACATTCGAGCTCCCATCTCCTTCAATAGCTCGTCAACTTGTCGTTTCGGTGGGGCGCTGGTCGACACTCTAGACGCTTTCTTGAGTCGGTTGTGAGACCCTTGTGAGCTGTGGCGAGGGCGCGCTCCGACGCATCGTGGCCCATCTCGCACACTAGAGCAGCCTGAGGTGCCCCGTCACTTCGTCGACTTTGCTCTTCGGCGCCGGCCCAATACCCAGCACCGTCGCCGAGCCGCTCGCGATCTGCGTCCGACCCGCGTCGTGGATGACCTGGGCGCAGAGACCCAGGCTCACCGCTTGCGCCTGCAGCATCAGCATATCGTCCTCGCTGTCCACCTTCAACGCCACTTTCGCCTGCCCCAGGCTCTCCCACTGGCGCAAGATAGGATGCGACGGATCCGCACGCACGAGCGTCTTGTAGCACGCGAGCGTCGCGTGCGAGCACTGTGCGGCTATCTTCCCTGCGAGCGGTGTCAGCCGATAACGATGTCACCCAGACGGAACATGCGCATCCTGTATGCAGCCCATTATCTCTGCGATAGGAAATGTGCACCCGATCCAGCCATGGGACACTGGGGCCCTACGCAGGTCGCCACATACCTTTGGTCATGCCAAGATCCGTCCGCACCACGAGGACAAGCTTGCACTCCTCGGCACTGTCCGCGAAGGTCTTGAGCTCGCCCAGGTCCTGCACATCGTCGTCGTCGTCGGCCCCGCCTGCGCTTGCGGTGCTGCTCGCGTCGCTTAAATCCGAGTCGTCATTCTTGCCGCCTGCAGCTGTCCTCGTGCTCGACTTCCCCAAGAGTCCGATCGACTGAGCCTGCGCGAAGTAATACCCGGCTAGCCCGGCAACGATGGCGGTCGCGAGTATGATGGAGGCCGTCGAGGCAGGCCCCCGGTCTTGCACGTTTGCCATGGTCTGCGCTCACGGGAAGGGACCAGGTGCGACGCCGGCTGCTCCGTATCAGGCCTGGCTTGGCGCGACGATAGTCGACGACGTCGCAGGTGTGCAGTTCGGCTTTGATTGCCTCGAGATCGGAAGTCTGGACCTGATGCGATAGCGTGGCGTGGCCTGCGCGGCCCCGCGAGCGCGAGAATTTTGCTGCGTCAGCTCAAATTTATTGCCACATCAAAAGCGGGATCTGATCCACATCTTGCGACCTCTACCATACAGCACCCCAACTCCCGAACTCACTTTGGAAGTGGGTGAAGTGAGTGCTGAGTCCAAAAGTTGACATGAAAAGATACCGGCAATGCTTCACAAAGTGAATTAAAGTATTGCGGGTTGGAGGGATCGACCAGGGGCAGCCGCGCTAAGACATGCAACCCCGACGAGTGCCGGGCCTCGTGCAGGCCAGTGCGCTCATTTTGAGTCAAACGGAGGCAACGGCGACACGCGAGCGAGCGGGCCGCGAGGGAGAGTTGGAGGGCGAGCACGCGATCTTCGAATTCATGGCGTGATGTGCGAAGCGGTCAAGCAATCCTTTGCTCCATATGGTTCCCATGTCCTCTTCCCCCATCCACGCGTTTGCTTGATCATCAGCCTCCAAGCCACGACAGTCATTACACTGGCTCCTGCCCTTGAGTATTTCCGCCTGCCATAACGCTCACTGGCGCTTTCCCTTCCACCTTTATTGAGGTTGTCCGCATCGAACTACAACAAAGAACCCCACCCCAACCACAGGCCAACGACCATGGACGGCCTGGCGGAGCGTCTTCGCAAGCAGCTGCCAGACACGCCACCGGTGTCGCCGCCGGTCGGTTTCGCCGGCCAGAATGGCTTCAGCACTCCCCTGTTCCCGTCGAAGCCCAACATCCTCTACATCATGGCCGACCAGCTGGCCGCGCCGCAACTCAAGATGTACAACAAAGACTCCCAGATCAAGACGCCCAATCTGGACAAGCTGGCCGAGCGGTCCGTGGTCTTCGACTCCGCTTACTGCAATTCGCCACTCTGCGCGCCGAGTCGCATGGCCATGATCACGGGGCAGCTGCCATCGAAGATTGGCGCCTACGACAATGCCTCGCCCATCCCGGAGGACACGCCGACGTACGCCCACTACCTCCGGAAGGAGGGCTACGAGTGCGTGCTCGGCGGCAAGATGCACTTCATCGGCGAGCAGCTGCACGGCTACGAGCACCGGCTCACCGCCGACATCTACCCCGGCGACCTGGGCTGGTCGGTCGACTGGGACGAGCCCGAGACCAGGCTGGAGTGGTACCACAACAGCTCTTCCATCCTCCAGGCAGGCCCATGCATCCGGAGCAACCAGCTGGACTATGACGAGGAGGTCATGTACAAGGCCAAGCAGTTCATGTTCGACCACGTCCGCAAGCCTGCCGGCAGCCGGCCCTTCTGCCTGACGGTGTCGCTGACCCACCCCCACGACCCGTACACCATCGAGCAGAAGTACTGGGACCTGTACGAGGATGTCGAGATCGACATGCCGAAGGTCAGCCTCCCCAAGGACCAGCTCGACCAGCACAGCAAGCGCCTGCAGTACGTCTGCGATCTCGAAGGGTACGAGTTCACCCCGGAGCAAATTAAGCGGGCGAAGCGGGCGTACTATGGCGCGGTCAGCTATGTCGACGACTGCATCGGCAAGCTGCTCGAGACCCTGAAGCAGTGCGGCTTGGATGACAACACGATCGTGGTCTTCTCCGGCGACCACGGCGACATGCTCGGGGAGCGTGGTCTCTGGTACAAGATGTCGTACTTTGAGTCATCCGTCCGCGTGCCGATGCTGTGGAGCTACCCCAAGCTGTGGCATCCGCACCATGTGCCGCAGAGCGTCAGCACGCTCGACATCCTGCCCACGCTCGTCGATATTGTCGGGGCGCGGTTGATGCCGGGCTTGCCGATGGACGGCGTGTCGATCGTGCCACACCTCAAGGGCAAGGACACCCACGACACCGTCTTCGCCGAGTACATGGGCGAGGGCACCATCGCGCCGATGATGATGATCCGTCGTGGCGACTGGAAGTACATTACCTGCCCCGCCGACCCAGACCTGCTATACAACCTTGCGGCCGATCCGGATGAGCTCATCAACCTGGCCACCAGCCAGGACCCAGCGAACAAGAAGGTGTATGAGGCCTTTGTCGCCGAAGCGCAGGCAAAGTGGGACATGGACGCCATCACCAAGGATGTGGTCCGGCGTCAGCGCCAGCGTCGCCTGTGCCACTCAGCGCTCAAGCAAGGCCTGTGGACGCCGTGGGATTACCGAGTCCCGGATGACAGCCAGAACAAGTACATCCGGAGCCACATGGACCTCGACGACCTGGAGCGCCGCGCCCGCTTCCCGATCGTGGACACCCACGGCCGAGTGCTGAAGCCCTCTCCGATGCAGTTCGGCCAGTTCGGCAAGAGCAACATCGCCGCGGCCTTCACGACCATCCCGCATCAAGCCGGTGCGTGTGGGCAGTAGTTTGGCCCATCACCCTCCGACGGGTCGGTGGGCGGCTTGGGGCCGTCGACGCCGACGCCGACTCCTGCGAGACGGGCGACGACACACGACGCCCGCAAGGACGGGCTCTGGCTTGAGACACCTCGTTTCATCAGCTCCCCACTGACGACTCACCAGTCGTACGATGATCTGTGAGCGCCGGCACCCTCGGGCGCCACGCCACGGTGCATTTACTCCTTTCTGCCCGCGTTTGAAGCTCTGCGGGTCCCTTTGTTCCCATCATCAGCGAAGGCGCAAGGGACGGATGGAGGCGTTCGCATGTGTTTTATACCCGCCTTCGGATTTTTACCACCGAGCGCAGATTTCATTCGCTTTGCTACGCTCCCGGCACGAGACAAAGGAAGGTCCGCTTTCTCGGGTCTATGCAGGTTACACGATTCGGCGCTTAGGCCTGGTTACTGGGCCGCTGAGACGACTGTGGGAAGGGGGAGTTCGCGGTGGCGCTTGTTGCGGCGCAAGGGGGCGATTTTGCGGGTGGAGTGGGAGCGATTGTGTGTTACAATGTTATCTGATATGCAAGCATATGCAAGCGAAAACCATTGTGCAAAGCAAGTGACATTCGTCGGCCATGACCACACCGCTAGCTCGCCAGAACGCCTGCCGCTCACGGGTACGGTCAGGGGGTAGGGAGTGCTCATGCGAAGCGGACCACCTGAAGTCTGAGGCCCGCACCACACCCACCCAGCATGTCACTGACGGGCAGATGTCGCCGTGCATGGCGTGGATCGGGAGGACATGCGCTAAGGTGGCTAAGGCGGACCTGCAGTCACCGAGCATGCGTCGACTGCTGCATGTGAAAGCACTTTGTAGTCTGCTCGTCGTAGGCCGCAAGCAGCAGGTCGGGGTGCCGGGCACAGGACCTCGAGCATGCATCATCATCAGACCAGGCGGTCGGTCAGTACGTAGGATTGCTCATGTGATGGCATATATGCGTGTAGCTCGTGACAGCAGTAGTTTTGGGTCGCTGCCTTGTGCGTTGGCCAGCCATCCCGACCGCGAGAACTGGAGGTCCTCGACTCGGCCGGAGCCGGCTAGCCATGGGCTATCTTCAGATCGTGATCGGCGCTGCCAAGGCTGCTATAGCTGCGCATGAGAGCTTGGTGAGGCTCTTTATAGCGGAGCGCGATTTCTCCGTTGCAGTCCGGCAGGACAGGACGGGAGGGCTCCCCACTGGCGAGGCCGACCTCGCCGGAGTGGCCCACGGCGCATGTGAGTTGGGGCACCGAGTGGACTCTGTGGGCCGAAGAGTCTGCTCACCGTGTTTCAGCACCTCGAGGTGTTCGCGGCTTGCGCCATGCTGCAGCGGTCATACTCGCCCCATTCGCCACACCAACATCGGCAGTATGCGAACGAGCTCGCGAAGCTACCCCCGAATTGCATGCTGCAGGCTGCCCCGCAGGCACTCTGCAGGCGCTTACGGCGTTGGGGTTGCTCGTGATGGTCGTCCGAGTGCGCACCGATGGACAGCGTGATCCGCAAACGATTACGTGGTCGCAGGTGTCGCCGGCCATAGACTTTGCGCTAGCCGGCCATCGTTCTTTTATAGACGTCCCCCGGGTCTCGATACACCTCGCCGCATCTAGAGGCCACGTCAACAGCGATGTACTCCGTGCCGCCTGTGCAATGGCAACGTCCAGCCTCGGTCACCCCAGGGGGTTCATTGGGCTTCAGTTTCGGTCAATGCGGGTATCGATGACGCTCGGCCGGGCTGATGACAATGGCTCGGGGTGGACCACGGCAGCAAAGCCCCCTCACATGCCTCGTAATGCCGTGCTCAACTGTCAAGACGGCAGCGCCTCATGCCTCCCCGCTATATAATGGATCCGGACGGATGCGGCCTCTGCCCGTGCTTCTATTGGCTCCAGCACGCGGATCTGATGCACCAGCGACAGTGGCGCCCTCTACGCCGCCTGGAGATGGTCGTGCATCGCTAGCTCTCCACCTCTCCACCATCCACTATCTCCAAGCGGAAGGGACTGGCTGGGGAACGATCTTCGCCCGACCTGGCTCTGCTCTCGCATGTGTGAGGGGTACATGGACGGACAGTAATGGTGGCCTCGAGAAAAGCAGCGTCGCCACGCTCGGCTTCTGGCTGACACATCGCCGGACAGTCCGAGACACATGTGCAGACGCATTACGGCGGTAGGTATAGGGCAATGGTCGCTGGCCGATTGCCAAGGTGCGTGGGCGGGTGCCATCTGGGACACACCTTGGTTGAGAAGAAAGAGTTTCACCAGGACTTCTGTCCCCCCAGCCTCGCGGAAACGCGGGGGCGTTGCCGCTTTGGGCCTGTGCGTCCAGCCTCCATTCAATGGGTGACTTTGTGCTGCCGCATATTTAGCCTGGCACATTCCTCACAAACACCGCATCCCGCTCGACCACCATCACATCACTCGAACCGCCCGACCATCATCACCACCACCTCACAGACCTACCTACTCTCGCTCCAGAGCCTGTCACCACTGTCGCTCACAGCCCGGCATCCGCTTCCTCGCACATACTACTCGAAGCATTAATCGCCGAACATCACAATCGCTACGATCAAGATGCAGTACACGCTCGCCTCGCTCGCCCTTGCGGCGCTCGCGGCTGCTAAGCCCATGCCTCAGGGCGTCACCTCGGCCATCAGCCCGTCGGGCACTCCCCCGGCGGACTGCTCCAGCAGCTACAGCGGCTCGTTCTCAATCCAGACAGTGAATGTCACGACATCGTCCAAGGTCAAGGTGCGTCAGGACCCGCATTCACCGGAATTAGAACAGTGCTGACAGTGACTGCAGAGGCAAGCTGACGACACCCTCGTCATGACCCTCTCCGACGGCATCCTCAAGGACGCCAAGGGCCGCACCGGCTACATCGCCGCCAACAGCCAGTTCCAGTTCGACGGCCCGCCGCAGACGGGCGCCATCTACACTGCTGGATGGTCGGTCTGCTCCAACGGCAGCTTGACGATCGGCGACGACAGCCTGTTCTACTCCTGCCTGAGCGGCACGTTCTACAACCTCTATGAGGACAACCCGCTCAACGCCAATCAGTGCTTCGAGGTCTACATCAACGCCATTGGTGGCGCTAGCAGCTCCGGCGTCGCCTCGCAGACTGCCGACGGTGCGTGGATCCTGAATAGGTCCTCTTCATGGCATCATGCTGACTTGTACCAGGTCAAGTCACTGGTGCGCCCACTGTGGCATCCCAGTTGTCCGACGGGCAGCCCCAGGCCACGACTCCGGCGTCCAGCGCTGCCGTGAGCGCTATCTCGGATGGCCAGGCACGTCATTCTCTGTTTCACAAATACGCGAATCTTGCTAATGTTCACTAGATCCAAGCTCCCACTTCTACCGCCGCGCCTGTTGTCTCAGCAATCAGCGATGGCCAGATCCAGGCTCCCACCTCGACAGCCGCGCCGCTCGTGAGCGCCATCTCGGACGGGCAGATTCAGGCTCCCACTTCAACGGCCGCACCCCTCGTCAGCGCCATCTCCGATGGGCAGATCCAGGCTCCCACTTCCACGGGTGGGGCTCTCGTGAGCGCCATCTCGGATGGGCAGATTCAGGCGCCCACTCAGACCCCAGTGACCCAGATCGGCGACGGCCAGATCCAGGCGCCAGCGGCGTCGGGAGGGTAAGACACCTCCGATCCCATCACAGCGAATCCTACTAATCAATTCCTTCCACAGAGCATCCGCCACCGCCAACGGCACCTTCAGCTCGCCCACCGCGTCCGTCGTGCCTTACACCGGCGGCGCCTCGGCTGCCTCCATCGGCAGCGGCGTCTTCGCCCTCGCTGCTGGTGTCCTGGCCGTGATCGTGCTCTGAGCACCAACACATCCCCGCACCACCTCCGCACGACCTTGTCGCATATGGGCGGCCACGATCCTTCACTACGTCCTGGGCGATCCCCAGCGATGGAGAAGATGCATCTGCATGATTCACACGTGTACATGAACATTCATTCGGGAAGGCTCCTAGGGACTCGGGGGGCAAAAACGAAGCAAGCGACAAGTCAGGGGGGGCAGTAATGTCTGCTGATGTTGCCACCATAATCGACGGTAGCAGAGCACAACCAGGGGCGGAGGGAGGTAATGGGCGGTGGACTACTTGCTTGGCGAAGCGTGGTTTTGCATAGCATGCGTTTGCTCAGGATCCGGCTTGCATTCCGCGCTTTGCATAGTAGAGATAGGGAGAGTAGTCGATAGGTCGTCGAAAGCTTGTTCATCAACCATCTTCGGACTTGGACGCGTGGTCATATATTGTTGTCGCTCTACTCGTGGTCCCGGGGCGTTGGCCCGCCCACGCCAGCATTCCGATCTTGGACGTGACGTTTCAGGTGCTGCGCTAGAGACCCGCTCGACAGGACCGTTGGGGCTCTGGAAGGACTTGGCGAAGACTTGGAAACTCCACTGGGCTTCGGCTGCCGCCTCCTTTCGCGCTGGCGATGTGTGGCTGTCGTGAGGTGGCGTGGGTGGGTCATGGGCCTCTCATCAAGCACGGAGATCAGGCCGTTGGTGAGGCTGCCACTGCTGTGCCCTCACGCGGCTTCTGAAGAAGGCTGGAGCGGATGGATTGATACACAACGGCCGTGGCTGATCCATCTGCTCCCACAGATTCACAGTCCCTAGGGATATGACAGGAAGTCTTCATT
This sequence comes from Teratosphaeriaceae sp. CCFEE 6253, assembly GCA_033119285.1. Classification (NCBI taxonomy): domain Eukaryota; kingdom Fungi; phylum Ascomycota; class Dothideomycetes; order Mycosphaerellales; family Teratosphaeriaceae; species Teratosphaeriaceae sp. CCFEE 6253. Next base: position 34,183 of record JAWDJV010009403.1, read on the forward strand.
GTTCGACGTGAGCAGAGCCCTCCACGGGTCGCTGATCTTGGGGTCTGCCAGTGGCGCTCTGCTTCCTGCATTGGACGGCAGCAGGGAGACGGCTACTGACACTCTTTCGCAATGACGATGTGTCAGGCGGATGCGGAAATGATTGGCATGTAGAGTGCTGCTGTAACAATCGACACAGGCACCTAATAGACACAGGACGGCCGCATGCTTCACTCTCCAAAGGCAGGTGAGTACAAAAGGCTCTACATGTACCGACCTGCAAAGCACTACTGCGAACCACTGCCGAGACGAGTGAGCACTGTAAACCAATGCGTCTCCTTCGCCGAGATCGTCCCTCTGACAGGCGTACACGTCTCAGCCTCAACTCGATGGACTTCAGGCTACCTGCGGACCTTATCGCCATTGATCCTTCGTACGGAGGAGGCCCTGGCACGGGACTCAGTATCACATCTGCCACCTGGGTATAGTCTAGGAGCGTGATGTCCATCCAGGAGGCGACGGCGGAGCGGTGGAGCTGCGTTCTACATGAGCGGCGTCGGCGTCTGGCGATGAGGATGCGCTGTAGTATGGCAAGAATGCTTCAGTGCCGAACTCTAGTGATGAGGGTAGGGTAGGGTAGTGCGCGCGATTGGTGTCGGAGATTGCCGGCTGTGAGGTCTTCCTCCTGACGCGGCGGACTACCGGACACGGCGTCAAGCTGGCAATGGGCCTGGGCGGTGCGGGCACCCTCCCATTGTCTTCGCATCTGGCCCCATACCAGCCGTTCGCCTTGGTGGAGTGCATACCAGCAGGGTCGATGGACGGCGTAGCTCGACGGGGCGGCGGAGACCGTAGTCCGGCTGATCCGGGTCGTCCGTGGTGTTGACTGGTGCAGGGTGCTTTGATTGCATGGTGCGGAGGCATCCCTGCTGGCGCTGAGGCAGGGAGAGCAGGCGTTGGCTGATGATCAGGCGGGGGGATGCGAGGTGGAGGACGAGACGATGATGAGCTTGTACGGCCAGCTTGTGGTTGGAAGCAGAGCGTGTCCTGCCGTTCGGATGTGTCCAGGTGGTCGGCCCCAGCGCGGCGGCAGGGAGGAGAGCGGCGCGGTTGGGCTTGGACATGAACGAAACGTGTGTTGCTGGGAAGCTCTCGAGAGCGCAGCTTAGCAGGTTTGCTAGATCGAGCTCTGCTTCGGCTCACCTCACGGCCAAACCCGGTGTGCATGACGGCGGCGCGGCTGAGTTCGAGACCTGCAGGCTGGACTGCTTCTCTTCGGCCTTGTGGGCTGGTGTACTGATCCTCTTTGCTGGCTATGTTGGCTTGTCGGTTCGCAGTGTGGAGCAATGCCAGTGAGCCCTTCCAACTTGCCGATCAAAGGGACCGCAGGAGGCCCTGGGCAAGCCTACCGATCAACAATATGGACTATTTCGGCCACGAGCGACCAGTCAGTGTTGAGTCGCGGACGGCCATCACCTTACCCACCAGACGATTGAGAGAGGGGATAAAGTCGGAGGGAGCTACATGAGATGGCGATTGTGTACATGGCAGTACCGTGAGGACCCTAACACCCCGACTAATCCCCCCACCTCTTTCACGATGTGTTGGGGCAGCACTACCCCCATTGCCCTCTCCTCACTGTCCGGGATCGTGGTCTTGGAGAGACCCACTCCCATTCTCTTGCTCATTTCGTCTCCTCCCACCATCACATCCCCTCCACGTACGCCCCACGATATTCACATCCCCATACCCAACCCTTCAGTGGTCACTCTTGCTCGTCCGGTGCAACCTGAGCGTCTTGTCCACCCAGAACTTCCTCAACAGGCTGTAAACCGCGGCGGCCACGGCGGCGAACAACACGACGCCGATGGGGATCAACTCCGGGGGGATCTTCTTCAGGCTGCGGATGCGCTGGGAGATGGTGTGGGCGGAGTGCTCTTCTTTCTACACGCCAACAACGTCAGCGTTACTCCGCGGGTGAGGGGAAGGAGGGGTGGGCGGTGAACGCACAGGCATAGGCATCCTCATCCGCCCCTGCACCCGGAACCCCCTCGTCGCCTGCAGTGCGGGTGTCGTGGTGGCAGTGGCGCGCTGGCGAAGGAGCTGCGCGGTGAAGGGTGTCGGGCGCAGCATCTTGGCCGCGAGGAAGCGTGTCGACTGCATCGTGGCCATGTTTGTGTGCAGCCAAGTGGTGGTGGTGTTGGGTGAGCGCCGGGTGACGAGGTGGAAGCTCTCGCCAATGGCGCGGGAGTTGCCGGAGCTCCGAGCGGAGTCGCTCGACGGACCGACTTCACGATCTACGACGACGGCGACATCATCGAGTGCAGCGACTGCAGGCGACGAAGCGCATATACACCACCGCGACCAGCGAAGACTACCGAGGAGTATACCGCGATCATGTCCGACGACGAGGAGCGCGTGACGATGCCGTTCAAGTTCGTGACCGGTATGTATTTGCGCACCCAGTCGCCTCGTACTGTCTGCTCGTACTAATGAGGGTATAGCGGGTACGTTCCACACCGAAAGTAGCGAGACAGGAGGTGGTAGGGCGAGATATTGATGTGCCATGACACAGGCTTCGACGCCCGCTTCCCGAACCAGAATCAGACGAAGCACTGCTGGCAGAACTACGTCGACTACCACAAGTGCATCCTGGCCAAGGGCGAGGACTTCAAGCCTTGCCGGCAGGTGCGATCCCCCAACCTCTCCCAATCCGCGGGCCGAGAGGGCGATAACTTACGCTAACGGGATGATGTTGCGGCACGCAGTTCTTCCTCGCCTACCGCTCTCTGTGCCCGTCGGCGTGGTGCGAGCGCTGGGACGACCAGCGCGAGAAGGGCAACTTCCCGACGAGGCTGGATGTATGAGGGGATGAGAGGGTCGGTGGAAGTGAGGGGAACGCTGGAGCCGGAGAGTAGGTGCAGTGAGCTGCGTGATCCGAGAGTCGGACGCAGTAGATGGGAAAGCAGGAAAGAGATGAGGGGCGGAAGACCGTGGGTGTACAGCTCGGGACGGATATGCTTCGACTGCTTGACTTGTCCACGTACTGTTCCGGGACTATTGCGATGCCTCGTTCGTTTCCCTCGTCATGCCCTCTGCCTGGCGGGCGGTATCCGCCACCGACACACGGGTGACCACCTTCGAGCACGCTCGTAGCCAGTACAGTGAGGACGGCGACACTCGACGCAAGCACCCGGTAAACCATATCATGACGCTACAAACGCTGCAAGCACACGCCCTCTCAAGCCACTCCTCGACCCCCAGTCATCCTTCTCGTCCGACTTCTCATGTCTTGTACAGCGTATCTAGAAATCCGCCCGCCAACTCCCTCACGATCCTCTTGTCCGGCAGCGCACCCGCAACTCCGTACAACGCCGCCGCATCCCCCTTCTTCTTCTTCTTCCCCTCCACCCCCGCTTTGCCCCTGCACTCCACCACCACGGCCTCCAGATCTCTAACCAGATCGTCCACCGCCGCGACAATAGGCAGCGTGACCGCGACGTGCATGGCGGGCGGGTCCTGCAGCGCATTCAAGTGCCAGCCCCGCGCGGACATGCCGTCCGCGAGGTCGTAGATATCCACTGCTGAAGCCTCCGCGGCTCGGAAGGCGACCACGCTGACCAACGGCTTCCCAATCACACTCAGCTCGGCCTTGAGGACGGGATTGCCGCGCACCGCCTCCTCAATCCGCTGTCGCGCGCCTACGATCTTCAGACAGGTCTCCGTGTACCCGTCCGACCCGACCCGCATGAGACTAGCCCAGCACCCCGCGATCAGCGCCCCCGGCCTACTCCCCGCGAGACCCGGGGAGGCGTACACCCCGCCCGACCAGTCCGGGCAGACGTAGTACTGATACGCCCTCAATTGCTTCGAGCGGTAAAGCACGACGGAGTTGCCCTTGGGCGCGAAGCCGTACTTGTGCGTGTCCACCGAGATGCTCGTCACGCCGGGGACGCGGAAGTCGAAGTCGGGCACCGGGAAGCCGGCGAGGGGCAGGAAGGGCATGAGGAGGGAGCCGAGGCAGCAGTCGACGTGCAGCGGGATTCGGTGCCGGAGGGCTAGCCGGGAGAGGGCGGGGATGTCGTCGATGATACCGTGCGGGAAGTTCGGGGCCGAGCCGACGAGGAGGATGGTGTTGCTGTTGATCAGCCGGGCGACGCTGGGCGTGTGGACGCGGTGGGTGGGGGCCGGGCAGGGGATGAGGTGGACGCGGATGCCGAAGTACGCGCCCGCTTTGCGGAAGGCGGTATGCGCTGTCTCCGGGAGGATCATCTCGGGCTCGCGGACGCCGCGTTCTTCGTAGGCTTTCTGCCGCGCGGCCAAGACTGCCATCAGGATCGATTCGGTGCCTCCGCTTGTTGTCACGCCCGCGCCGCCTTCGTTTCCTTTGGCGTCGGCGGGAGGGGCGTGGAAGAGGGAGAGGACCATCGCCACGATCTCCGCCTCCATCTTCCGGACGCCGGGGAAGACGTCGGGGTGGATGGGATTGCTGACGCCGAACGTCCGGAACGCCATGCTTTGCAGATCCGCCAGCTCATCGCCGCCGTGGTACACCGCGCCGCTGACCCTGCCTTCTTCCCATCGCGTATGTGGCATGGAGCCGAGCTTCCCGAGCTCCTCCCGCACTCTCTCCACTGCCCATCCTGTTTCCGGTAAGGCCGTGTATGATATTACCCCCGGGCCAGAAGGGATGAGTTTCGCCTCCAGCTCTGTAATGGCTTTGGCGACATCGGCCTGGACTTTGGACTGCACGAAGGGCAGGCGCAGGAACAGAGAGTAAGCCCTCCGGTGCAGGGAGTGGTAGAGCTGGGTGAGGCTGCCGAGGAGGCCGTGCCCGCGGAGCTGCAGGAGGGTCTTGCGGGTGTAGCGAAGCAGGAAGAGGATCAGGAGGAGGTTGCGCAGGGCGTCGATGGAGTATGTTATGGCTTGTTGGCGGGTGGGTGTGCGGTTGGAGCGGCGGAGGGCGGAGAGGGGCGGAAGCGAGACGGGGAGGCGGCTGGTGCCGGGCATGGTGAGGAGTGCGTTCCGGGTTAGTGGACAGACGTTGGTGGCATATCGAGTGTGTCACAAAGCAACGGCACTACGTGTACATCGCATGCTCTACCTCCTACAGCGGCTTACGACGGCTAGATTCACAGGACATTGCGGGGCTACCCAATCAGGATCAACCTCGTGGCACAATCTTAAGTCCGTGCGACGGTGGACAACGAGTGCGAGCAGGCCAATGAAGCAATTGTATTTGTGGTCAGCCATATATGGTTGGACGAGCGATATCCCCTTGCTACACTTTTCGTGCTGCAACGCCGCCATTCGGACTCTCGACAGTCCATGTCACAGGGCCACCATGGCATCGTAGCATCGCAGCATCACGTTCACGCCGCCACGCTCTCGCTTCCACAACTATGAGCGCCCCCATCTCGGTCCACGTAATCAAGCACATCCTCAAAAGCGTTATCATGGCGCGGAGATCCCTGCCGCGTCAAGCACACGCTGGCGAGCTCCCACATACTGACACGGACTCCCTTTGCGGGTGCCAGCAGAGGCTTCACGGCTTTGGCGTGGACGAGAACTGGGAAATCGCTGTAGAGGAAGGGGTTCTTTCGGAAGCGCATACAGTAGACTCGATACGAGCATTGCGGTCACCGGACCTTGCCGTCGCTCTTCTTTGGCAAATTGGCATGATATTGACGCCCTCCATTCGATCATTCCTGGTCGATGCTCTAGTCATATCGTCGTTGCTGCATTTACCCAACAACTGGGACCTCACCATCGTTTCTCGTTTCCGCCCACTCTGCAACCTCTGCTTCCCTGCAGTCTCCCCTCACATCCTTCTCCGCCCAGTCGGCGACGGCGGAGCATTATCCAAGCTGCTATAACTCGCCACCAAACTCGAGCTCCAGCTATTATACGCCGCACTGGCCGTCGGCGGCAGCGTCACGAAGCTCTCCGTGTGCGTCGCGTTCGGCCCGCCCGTGCTCGTCAGGTTCGCGGTGACCATCTCCGTCCCGTCGGCGATGTTGTAGTGGTACAGCGTGCGGTTGAAGAGGGCCAGCGCGGCCTGCGGCTGGTAGTAGGGGACCTCGTGGCCGGCCTCGTAGATGCGCGTGAAGCTCAGGTTGCCGTACTGCCGGACCTCGCCGTACTCGACGCCGCCGTAGATGAAAGGCTGGTAGCCCGCGGCGGCGAATTCGGCGGAGTGGGTGTAGTTGAGGGCGAGGGAGATGGCTTCGCCGCCGAACCAGTTGCCTGTGGGGTGAGACAGGGTCAATGTGGAGACGCGTGTGATGGGCCGGAGAACGTACAGATGTAGTCGGCGTCGCCGTAGAACAGGCTCAATCGGATGCCCTTAGCGAGGAGCTCCTCAAGGTCCTCCTTGAACTGGATGAGGAGGGTTCCATCATTAGCAAGCGTTTCAGTCGCCGAACGGCCATAGTAGTAACACAGGACTCACGTTGTCGTAGATGAAGTCGCCCGTCGCCTGGAACGCCCAGTAGATGTCGGAGTTCGAATCAGCTATCTCTCGCCGTCAGCCACCGTTCGCAAAAGCAGATCGACTCCACCACGTACTGTAGTTGAGGTTCACTCCGATCGCGTTCTGCACCTCGGGTAAGTTGAGGTAGTCGACGAAGTACGTCGGCGGCGTCGCATCGTCGAACGGATGACGGATATCGTAGACCTGCATCAATTGAATTCAGCATCAGCGGGCATCTCGTTGCTCTGTCCAACAGGTAGAAGACTTACACCACGGCCTCCGTAATAGTAGTACGGGCTCTCCACGTTGTCGCGACACATATCCGCCGCTTCAGAGCATATCGTGGCGACAGCCAGGTTGCTCGTCGCCGCGTAGGTGATGGTATTGCCGTCATTGATCAGCCCGCCATTGATGTACGAGGCGGCTTCGCGGCAGTACTGGATCTGATCCTTGCACCCATCAATCATGTTGGCGGCGAACTTCGAGTAGGAGTAGACCGTATCATTGTACGCCTTGATGCCATAGCTGTTGTTGACGGCGAACTCCGGGTAGTACTCTGCCTGGATGTACTCGTCGATGATACCGTTGCCGATGCCCAAGGAATTGAAGTTCAGGGCGTAGCCGCTGAGCGACCCGTTCTCGATCCGCTCGTTCTGCTGGTAGAAGTGATTGAAGAAGGCCGGGCCATAATGTCCACCATAAGACTCAGTCCACAGGTTGAACTCCTTTCCGCAGCCGACCTGCGCGTCGAGGCTGGGCAACGCGGACAGGAAGCCCTGCAGCACGTGCCAGGCCGCCTGCGCGGCGAGATCGGTGGTGTCGATCGTCCCCATATCTATGGGGTCGAGCGTCGGGTAGCGTCCGGTGACGTTCGCTTGCGAGGCATTCAGGAAGCCGCCGGTGATGCCGTCGAATGAGCCGAGAGCTTCGCCCTGGTAGGAGAAGCCGGTTCCCACGGGCTGAGAGAGGAACAGCATGTTGCTGACGTTGTTCCAGGAGTATGGATTAAGAACGCTCTCGAGATTCTCGTTGATGCGGCAGGGGCCAAGCTCTTGGAAGAGCCCGATGAGCGAGTCGCTACCGGGGCCGCCGTTGAGCCATAATGTCAAAGGGTCTCTGGCAGGATCTGAGCGAGACTCGAAGAACCAGAAGAAGGTGTGGACGTTGGGCGCGAGATCAATGTATCCGGCGTAGCTCTTGACCTGCAATGCTGTCAACTACTACTTCTAAGGCAATGCTTTGGCGTCCAACTTACACCAGGTGTCGTCTCGCAGACGCCAGCATCCCCGGGGTTCTTGTAGCGGATGGTGACATTCGTGGGCGTCACAATGGTCTTCACGTCCGTGGCGTTTGCGGGAAAGTACTGCCTCTTGTCGAGGAACTTCGCCTTGCTGGCAGCCTGCCTCCCTCGAGATTTCGGGCCAGGCCATTTGAGCGCAACGCTGGACTCTGCAAGGAGCAGCAGCGCCGAGGCGCAGGTAAGAATCAACCTCATGATGTTGTTGATGTACTCAAAGAAGGAAGTTGAGCGGCAGGACCGAGCAGGACGGATGGGAGGGCCCAACCTTTTTGCTGGCCCACCTACCTGCCCATCACGCAAGGCACACGAGATCCCTCTCTCCGACCTGTAGACCCATGCTGCCGTCCACGACCGCCTTCTCGATGCTTGGAGAGCTTATCGAGCTTGATCCCCTCGCTGCAGGTCTGAGTTCCCGCGCGGGCGTGATCCTTGCACTCATGCCTTCTAGCACCATCGCGGCGTGCGCCTATGTTGATGGCTCGGGGTGTGATTGGCAATGGTCGCGTGCTAAGGCCAGCGGCGCGAGGTACCACCGCGACGCACCTGGCGCGCAATTCGAATCTGCCATCATCGAGCAGTAGTGCCGCGGCGGGATGCTTGAGGCAGTTCAAGCTCCGGACGACATGACGTTGGCTGGGCGCCTGACGTTGCATGTCGCGATAGGACTATGTCTTCGGCTACGCCTGTTGAGGAAGGCCTGAGATAGCGTTGCGGGACGACCGCGCGTGGGGCCGGAGATGGGGTCGAGATTGAGGAGGTCGCCTGCTCAGTGCAATCGCACCCGGATGGTTCAGTGAGTTCCGGGCGAGTACTGGCAGTGGCATGACGAAGAGTTGTGGAGGGGTGATGGGTTTTGAAGTGGAATGTCAGATGTGGACAACTCGAAGCCAGCCGACTCGGCATCAAGTCCGTGTGCGCGGCGGTGGTGTGCCGCACCATGCATGCCTCTTCGATCATCCAGCCTGTAGGAGCGTGGGTCGATACATGACGAATAGGGACAGCTGCAAATGCATCGCGGGCTAACATGCCACAACCATGCGGTGTCACGCGACTGATGCAGTGCAAACGCGAAAACGAGTGCAGAGGAGTGCACAGGCTCCATGCTTCATCTCACCAACTACTGCTTGATCATGCTCTACAGACACTACTTCTCCGGCGACCGCTGCTCCTCGCTCATCCAAGCGAAGAGAGCTGCCAGCAGCATACTTCTAGCCGTCCGTGCGGTGCGGATTCTACTGGGAAGCAATTCCCACCGCTTCGCCCGCTGTCCGTGAAGCCCAGAGACTCCACGGTTGGCTCCGACGCAAGAGCAGCTTAGGCTGCCGCGACGGCGTGTTTCCATGGACGATTATACCCAAGCTTTGCTGCTGAGAGATATCGAGTCTGTGATAGACTGACAAGGTTATACGTCCGCGGACTGAGGCCAGTCGTGTCCGAAGACCCTTCGCTATGCTGTCCCGCGGGCATACCATCATCGTCGGCCGCGGAAGGCAAGCATTTCAGTGTCGCTGTCTGGTCGTTGTGAAATGTGGTGGAGAGCCTGTGTAAAACGCTTTGTGCACCGGGCACGACGAAGTCACAGTCCGTGTCGTTGCACGTACCGCGACAGGCAGCTTCGGCACGTCAATGTCCGGCTCGCATCTCAACAGTCGGTGATGCTCATCATGTACTTATGCCAGGGTCGTCCCCAGTAGGTGCGAGCCAGTGCCAGCGATGATCTCCGTTAGATCATCAGCTCTCAGTGTTCCGAAGCTGGCCTGCAGAGGTGACTGCGGGAGATCACGCTGCGACATGGGGGTACGTTCGTGAGGTGAGGTTCGCGCAATTCTGAATTCCGCTGTATGAAGATCGTATTGCATGAGTGGCAGCACTCCATCTGCACAATGCCTGGATGCTCGCATTCTGCCGCTGGCGCCACAATCGTGGCACTCATCCGGGACGTTCTCTGGAACACATGTGGTACCTGCAGTACGCGCCTTCGTGCAAGCAGCCGTGAGGTGCAGATCGCCAAGACAGTGGTGTCGCCACCGGCAGTGCAGGCGATGATGAGAAGACTTGTTCGCGAAGGTGCCGTCTCCCAGCGCTCGTCGTCGTTCATCGGAAGGAAAATGTCAACGATCGCTGCTGAATTCCAAGTCATATCCAGCGGCCCCGCCTCCGTCGACGAAAGCGAATCACGACCCTTATTTGACCTGAGGCGCGCGGGCCGTAGCGGTGGCGGCTCGGTCCAAGGCGCGCTAAGACGGCCTAGCAACCAACCTCCAGCTTTACGCCCAGCCAGCTGTCCAGCGTCAACAGAGGTCAAACGAGTATCCCAGTGTCGAAGCGGCAAGACGACGGCCACAGTTGACGTGTTCCATCAATATCTATGACTATGCAGCACGTTGAGCGTGCTCTGGATGGGCATCGGGGTGCCGGTTTCGCCTTGGTGACCGGGGATTAATGAAGCAGGGTTTCTGTACCTTGCACAATGCACGCGGATGCGGCAAGGCGGTACCTGTGCCATGGCGACTTCATGCGATGCAGCGATACCGACCAGTGAGTGATGCTCGTGCCGTCGCTTGCGACACAAACCGCGCCGATGATGAAGTCACCTTGCGTGCACCGATCGCGCCTGCCTTGTTCGTTTGTGCTGCAGCGCTAGCCCCGCGAGTCACCAACCACCGTCGCCCAGTGCAAACCCTTCGTCTTTCACCCTTCGTTCCAACCACCTGCACTCCTCACCCACAAACATCCTCATAACCAACATCGCAAGGTTCCTCATCGCCATCCACGTGCATCCTCGCCAGCACTCAGCCGCACGGCCGGAAGGACATCGACACCACAGTCACTTCCCACATATCCATCAAGATGCGTTCGACCATCCTCCTCGGCGCCGCCGCGCTCTTCGCGCTGGCTTCCGCGCAGGTGACGACGGGTGGTAAGACAACAACCTACAGCAGCGGCAGTGCCATACTCCGTTGCCGTTGTCACCGTCATCAACGAGCACTCGCTGACTTCCTCGCAGAGCTCGTGACCTTCACGGGGTCCGAATCCCACATAGGAACGATATTGACGACCGGCACAGTGACGATCACGCAAGCTACCGAGACGGTGTACAGTTGTCCGCCAGAGTCAAGTGAGTGCTCGGCTGCTGCATTGTCAAACCCACCCAGCACGAGCACGATCTTTCCCTCCCCGACAACCAATGCCCTCACAGTGCTTTCATGCGCGCTCACTCCCTGCCTCGTCACTCCCTCAACCTTCCTCACTGTGCGATCGTCGCAGCCAGCGTACACGACGACGAATGCCCTGAGCGTTCTGTCGTTGGCGTTGGTGACGAGCTCACCTGTCGTCCTTCCCACCTCCTCTCCCGCACTCTACTCATCCGCTGCATCAAGCGAGATAAGCTCACACGCACCCTCTGCGACAGGCTCAAACATCATCATCCCGCCTCCGGTCGGCCCGGCGACGGCCTCGTCCGAGACCTCGCCAGCATCCTACCCCGCTACTACGCCGGTCGCCACCCCCAGCATCGCGTCTACCACAGTCACTACCAGCGTTCCGGCATCCGGCACCCCGGCGGCTGCCGTCGAGTCGAGCTCTGCTAACGCTGTGACCACGACGACTGCCCCTACCGAGGTTCCTGTCTCCACGTCCATGAGCAGCTCTGGCACAACTGTGATCCCGGTCCCGGTCCCGTACACCAGCAGCGAGGCAGCTCCTGCATCCTCTGAGGCTCCCGCTTCCTCGGCCGCTCCCGGTGCTACGACCGAGGCGAGCAGCGCTCCCGGCTCGCTTACTACCGCCTCTGGCAATCCGACCTCCGCGCCTGGCTCCACCGGTCCCGCGTCCAGCCGTACCGGCCAGACAGTCAACCCTGCGAGCACATCTGGACCGGCTGCACCCGCGTCGACCACGCCGGCTCCCACCAATGCTGCTGTTGCCAACGGTCTGCCCGTCGGCATTGGCGGTCTTGCGGCTGCTGCTGCTGCGCTCTTGCTCATCTGAGCAGCCACGAGTCTGTGACTCACCAATTCTAATCTCATTCTGCAGGCGCCTCTTCACCGAAGCACTAGCGCGAACAGAGTACGGACGGTGAGCAGCGACAAGGGCAAGTGCATACGACGAGGGAGATGATTTGCGGCGGCATTAGCTGGGCGTTCAGGTAATCGAACCGGCGGATACCCACAGGGCATGATTACTACTGAGGAGATGAGATTACGCGATGCATATGGAAGGAAGGAAAGCGAGCGAGATGATGGTTGGGCCGCTGAGGCTTCATGCTGTACTTGTAGCTTCCTTCGCTCATGCGAGCCACTAATAAGCATTGAGAGCGTTTGCAACCCCACCCATCGTGCCTCGTCCACCTCTTGACCAAGTGGGATTGCCGACCAACCATGAGTGAAAGCAAGTTTTTCTCCAAGCGCTCCGAAAGTGGGTCGTGGGAAGGTGCGTATGGCATGACTTTTGAATGCCAGCGCCAATGTACGCCTCGTGGCGGCTACGGACACCAGATTCGCACATCTCAGATCACAATGTACTCCCCATCCACGCGATCCATCGCCTTCCGCCACCGGAATGCCTGTCCATACCTCTGCACCCCTCCCCCCCGCGCCCCCGCCAATGAGTCCCGCCGCCGGGCCCGCACCTCGTCCTGCTCCTCCCGCATCCCCTGCACATTCGTCCCCACCTCCCGCCACACCCGCTCCAGCACCTCCAGTCCCGAGATGTTATTGAAGAAGCCGCTCTCCTTCTGCACCTCGACGCAGCGCGCCCGGATGAGCGCCCGGTGCGCCGCGTCCACGCACTCCGTGCCCGTGATGAAGAGCGGCCAGAGCAAGAACTTGTTCACACACGACGTCACCGCCAGCGCCGTGATGTGCGCCAGCGACTGCGCGACCAGCGCCTGGAACTGCGGGTGCGCGGACGGCAGGCACGGGTGCGCGAGCCGCTCCACGTACAGCAGGGCCGAGAGGCGGAAGGTCTCGTTGATGTGCACCAGGTCGGCGTGGTTGGCGTGCACGCGCGTCGGGTCCGCTTCCTGCGCGCAGGACACGCCCGGGGAGGTGGGGGAGGGAAAGACGGACATGTCCATTTGCCAGCTCTGCAGGCGCGTGGACACGTCCTGCCATTCGGCCCAGAACTCGCGGCGGTCGTCGCGCGGGTTGGTGGGGGCGTCGTCGGCGGAGCCCTCGGCGTCCTCGTCGCTGGAGAGGATCGGGGTGCCCCAGCCGTTGCCGTCCATGGTCTCGTAGTCTTCCGCGGTGAGCACTTTGTTGGCGAACCGCCTGGGCTTCCTTCGGCTCAGCCGCGACGCGCCCGGTCTCCTGGCCGCGCTCATCCTGGGTGTGCCTTCGGCTGCACCCTGACTTCTCACTGGCCTGCCTTGGGAGAGCAAATTCAGTCGGCCAAGTCTGGCGATCAGCTTAAACAGCCGTCCGTCACACCCCGAGAACTGCTCCAGCGCACCAAGATTGGCAGAGAAATCCAGCATGTCCAGCGACTCGCCCTTGATCTGCATCTCGCGGTCGTTGACGGTGCTGGTCATGACGTCGAACCAGGTGAAGAACATTTCCACCCAGCCGGTGAAGTCGGACTGCACGGACGGGTTGCGCAGCGAGAGCAGCTTCTGCACGCCCGCCAGCTGCGTCTTGAACTTGCTGAAGCCCGAGTCGCAGACGTGGAAGAGGCAGAGGATGAGCAGCGTGGCCAGCACGGAGTCGTCGTGCGCGGAGCGGGAGTCGCTGAGCTGCAGGTTCAGCTGGTCGATGGACATCTGCTTGTACATGGACTCTTCCGGCGAGGCCTCGTTCGGGTTCGAGGTGTCCGAAGACCCGCCAAAGGCTTCGGTGAGCTCTTCCACGAATCCGATTTGGTGCTGTGTCTGCTTCTTGCGCATCCGGAGGTTGTTGGTAGCCAATGCCGCCAGCGCGTTTTGCAGACCCTCGTTATTGACAGCCAGCTGCAGGATGTGCTTGCGATATGGATTCTGCGGGCCATCAAAGGCAACCAGGAACGGACAGATGTACCGGTCGTAATACTCCATCAGGGACTGCAGGCGCGGCGTGAGGTGGAAGAAGGGATTGCTGAAGCGGGTATCGAACAACGCCAGGCTGTCCTCCTCGTCGGTCTTGGCAACGTCTTGGCTGTCGCTGGCAAACATGTCAAAATTGTTGTAGCTCATATCGCTACCATCAAACAGCATGTGGTCCAGCGGGTCCAGCGGGGCTTGGCTAGGGATCATCGTGTTGTCGCCGAAGTCGCTGGTTTGCATCGCGCCCACTGACTCTGCGTAAGAGTCAGTGGATGCGCTGCTCATAGTGTAGCTGTCGACTGAGTTAGCAGTCATGGGCTGCTCTGCGTACGGGTTTGGCAAGGAGTCCGGGTATGGCAGTGAGCCGGGCGTGTGAGGGTACTCCATGGGCGAGTGGTACTCCGTGTCTGCGTAGGACGCGACGGACATCGCAGAGCTGGGCATCCCGCCGCTGCCGTGCAGTGCAGGCAGCCCGGTCTGGAGGCGATGCAGCGGTGGGAGGTTGAAGGACCCGTGGCGGTAGCTGTCGTCGTGGCGGGCCTGGATGTGCTCGTGGAAGCCCGGGATCTGCCAACTCGTACGCTGCTGGGGCACGGGCATGGGCAGCGTTGGCAACGGAAGCGTATTTGCTGGCTGCTGGTGCGGCGCCATCTCGCTGATACCTGCCACGACCGCCGGCGGAGGTATGTTCGCCGTCGCAGCCTCGAACGCTTCCTCCTTCTTCACGAATGAAAGCGAGCTCTTCCGCCGTCGGCCACCCACGTCCCCGGGTACTATATCGCTACCGTCTACATTCTTGTTGGCGATCGGGCAGGCCAGCCCGCGGAGCTTGCCTCGGCTGGCCACGCCCACACCCCAGGTCAGGGTCGTCTTGTACCCCGAACACTCCTTGCCAATGTCGAGACATTGCGTGCAGTACGGCCGCTTCCGATCGCACTTGATTGACTTTCCTTGGCAAGTGAAGCAGTCATCTGTGGCTCCACCGCCCGCGGTCCTTCGTCTTCGCTTCCGCGGTGGTGGACCAGCAGCGACGGCATTCGGATCCATCGAAGCTTGCGCCAGCGGCGTGATGACCGTGGACGTCATGCTGGGTGAGCGTGGTAGCGCTTACGCGATCGGTGTCTCGTCACAGCGTCAATCAGCTGTCAGACTCCTGGTCGTTTGTGGAAGGTGAGGAAGTGCCTGGATCAGAGGCATTATTGGAGGTTCCCCTCGATGAGGATCTTGGGGAACCATACGATGCTACGTAAGAGCCGGCCTAACAGGATCGACTAGGGTCCCTAGGACTATCGCGCATGCGAAGCGGAGCGGGGCCCCAAGTGTCTTTGCAGCGAGCCAATTCATGATCGCTGCGCAGCGGAAATATGTCCAGACGCAGAGGCATCTCGATCACAACGGGCGCAAGTCCGTCCCTGCCCGTGCCCATGCCCGGGTGCATCTGCAACGGTCGTGCCATGTACGAAGAACGCCACCCAGCGTTCGTGCAGCATCTCGTCGGGCAACGCCGCAACGACTGTAGACGTGGGGGTGGAAGCGTGACATCCGGCTGCTAGTCCACGGGCCATGCACTACCGGCGCAGGGCGGTCCAAGTGCCACCCTACGCCCACCAATTGAAACTTCGCGGGAGATAGACTCTTATCAGCACCTCGGCTGTTCCAAGGACGTCCCGTCGGCATGGTTGATGAATGGACTCGAACCGGGCAAGAACACGGAGGTACGATAGTAGTAGCCCAGTCAGAATAATAATGCTTAGCAGGTCTGCGACTGCAGAATCGTTCGCCATGGCGAGATTCCACTCGGCTTGTTGAGATGCCGGCGTCAACAGCAACCCCATCAAGCAATCCATTTTCTGCGTATCGATACGCGACGGCGAACATGTTTCCCTATCGTCGGTGCTAAGATCGACACCAGACGGCACGTGCTCGCTAGATGGGATGTGCCACAGCCTTGTTCCCAGCCCAGTCTCTGGATACAGCGAGCGGCGCGATAGACACATCACCGTGGCTAGCGAGCATCTCGGTGGCAGTGTTGATAGTGCTGATCAGGCCGAAGCACAATCAACATCGAATCCTGGCATGCCATACTATTTGTACAGCAGGGGGTTGGGCAGGCTACTGAGGCGAGACGGGGGCGGCTGGATCGGTGTAAGACTTGATATTCAGTCTCACTGTGCTGTGTTTTCTTGAGGCGTGATGAGAGCGGCAGCAATCTTGCCTTCATGAGTCCACCATCACGTTCGACGATTCCTTGGTCTCGATCCTCGATCAGGCTGAACGTGACGTGAAAATCCAACCAGCCTTGGCAACGGCTCGCAGAGTCACGTGCGGCGCCATTCGACCTCACCTCGTTACCAACATCACGACAATCATTGATACGCATCCACTTGCACCACGCAAGCTCACGAAGGGAATACGACCGTCAATGCACCAATCACAGGAATCGAAGCGTACGTAGCATCAAGCCTTCGCACACGGGTGGCTGCCGTGCGCCACGGTCCGAATGGGACGGTCAGCACGGGGATCTCGATCTGCATCCCGTTGCCCAGCCGAGCACCAGGGCCTTGTACTCTTCGACTTCGATCGCTCCATGGAACTCGATGACAGCAAGTCGCGGGGAGCTCGGAGGCCTACCCCATGGCTGCGTCAGCGTGGCGATGCTGGGACGTTCGGCTTGAGCGTTGCCCGCGGACCCGTGACACCGCCGCCACTTCGCTCCTGACCGATCGTGACGACGTTGCCATTAACACATATCGGTAGCTGGCTCAACCTCTCGTTTCGATGTCCCCGCCCGGCTGCCGATGCGGCAGGTCGGCAGCGATGACTCGCTGGCAAAGCAATGCCCTCTTAGCAAGCACGGCTGCCGATGTACCTGTCGTCGGATGTAACTTCACAAGAATGGGGAGCAGCCGGCTCTGCTACAGAAGAAGCGCAGATCCTGCCACAAAGAGACCTCGCACATGACTGACTCAGCAGACGCACCAAGCACAGCTCCAGCGGCGTGCATCAGCTGCGAAGCTCAAATTGGCCATGCACGAGCAGGCTACCCTACTCAAGACCGCGAAACAACGGCGGACAGTGATACCTGGTATCGACCAGGACCCTGATGCACAAGGAGCGAGCCGCGGATGCACATACGCCTCTTCCGCAGTCGAACAACCACGCTAGCCAGGCCACAAGCGGTAGCGGCACTCCGGGGAGCTTTTTGCCTTCTCCTCCTGCTTCCATCTCATCTCTCGGCCACTGCCGAGTGGACGAATCTCTACCGCGACCCCGCTTCGGCGCGCCTCCCAGACCTTGTCGGCCCCGAGGGCCGCAGGCTTTCGCAGCACAGGTGTGGAGATCAACAACGGCCTCTGCACATGCAGCGGCCGCAAAATTGCACGCCAGCCTTGAGGTGATCGGCTGCAGTACAGAGTGCTGGGTCTCTTAAGCCACGGCCTTCGCTTGGGTCAGTTCACCCGCGTGCTCGTGCGGTCGACGCTGCTAGGTTGAGGTGTGGCATGCATACTGTTATAGGTCGCCTGGCACGGCGCCGTGGGTCTCGTGGGTTAGTCCAAACCCGAGCCCTCATCCTACGAAGAGCATATCCCCCGGATTATTTGCCAGCAAGAGACGCCCAAGACGACTGAAAAAAGCAAGACCATGCCGGCCAGACCAGCTGTTGCACCCGAGTCTTCTCAGCCCGTAGGCTTTGTAACGTTTGGATGCATACATCGAATGAACTATGCGTGTAAGAGCATGGTGACGCAGAAGGGAGCTGCATGTGGCGTGTGTATCGTGAGTCGGATCTCACTTCATGATTTAAGATCTCCTCAACTGACGAGGTGACTGGAGGCTTTGGGAAGGGATCCTGGCCGTGGGAAGCCGAAGCGATCCGACAGGGTTGCTGGAACAGAATGTGACATGAAAAGCGGATAGTCCGTTGGGCGATGAGATATATGGTTTGGTGCTGATGCTCGATGACTTGGGCGAGTCAAAGGAACGTCGATTTGATGATTTTCTGGTGCCCAGCGTGTTGAGACCATGGAAGAACCGACCAAAGGTGCCCTGGTTGGCAAATTACGGTAGAACGCCAGGCGAAATCGATGATCAGGTCAACGTTCACAATCTTGACGGCTGAGTGGACTCAGTGCAGTGCGCACTCTTCGCACTGGGGCACCAGCGGTTCCCTGACTTTGCAGCCTTTCACACAGCGTAGCTCGTTCAAGCACGGTGTGGAGGACAACTACGTTCGCGGGAACCGGGCCCACCCCGGGCTCGGGCTCGGGACACGCGTGCGCAGACAGTCTACGCCATTGACCCACTGGGCGGCTTGCCACACCGGCAACGCATTGCATGGCATGCAGCCGGCCGTTGTGGAAAGGCTGATAATCAGTGCTACGTCAAGGTGATGTGGTCCGGCAGAGACACGGCGAATGGGAGCAGCTGCCGCCGACACCGCAACCTGCGCATCATGGATGTCGCTTAGGTACACGCAGCTCGAGCACCAAGCCTTCTACCGGCCCGCCGTTGAACTGCTCTGGCCCGCCATGTGCCGCCGAAGGATTTGGACTGCATTGAGACGCCATAACGAGGCACGCGGGTGAGCCATTGGGTCGGTGTCTGACACGTGAGTGCTCGCGTCCACTGGGGGAGCTCGACCGTTGCACATTGCAATATGAAGCTGCGATCAGTGCATCTCGCTTTCCTCAATCCGGCACGTTGCAATTGACGCCGGGCCTCGATCTGGAATGTCCTTGCCGCCCTGGCAGCCACTGACGTATAAATTACCGCCCCGCTCAATGAAGCGCCGTACGGACTTCGTACGCCTGGGCAGCTCGGCAAAGATTGGATACGAAAGAAGCCGACCATGTCAGTACGTCGAAGCGAGTAGCGGTGCGATAGCCGGAGCTGCTGCCATTTTGGATGCAGGCTACTGGACAGTGCGCTCGGAGCACTGAGCGGTGAGCAAGGTGACTTGAGAACGCTTCCGCTGCGGGAGCACGGTTACATGATCAGAATGATCCGTCCCGGCAGCGCGTTGAGGCATCAGGACTGACCAGTTGGTGTCGATGCCCAACGAAGGCCCGAACACGTCTAATGAGTGCGGTTGCCTCCGGATCACGATGCTTCCAATCTATAGGTCTGTACCGGTCTCCTGCTAAGTATCAGATGGCTGTCTTTTCTCTTGTATCTGCCTCAGCTCCAGCGCTGAGAGTGTGTTCGGGCTGGCTCGCTCACAGAGGCGGCGTAGGCACACCGTACCTACATCGCCATTGTCACCCTTCCACGGGAAGCCTACCTGAACATCACGTAAACTACTAGAACTTCTCCTGTGCGGGGCGAAGATCCAGCTCATGCTAAATGGCCGTAAGTACCACCGTCAGCAAATGCACCTGCAGAGCACCCAGGGATCTATAGGATCCGTGACGTACCGTCCATAAGGTGGGATCCTGTTGGTGGAGGAAAAGGTACGTCTTGCCCTGCGCAGAGAGTGCAGGCGTCAGCGGACATGTCGCACGACGATCGGAAGCACACATTTGTGTACACACCACAACTTCGGCAGCGATGTGCTTGCCGCTTCGAGTATTCTCGCTGTCCTCGTCGGTGATTCGTCCATTGGCAATGGCATGCGCGACATGTACCTGAGACTGTCAACGATGCCCACGCGAAAGTCACCAAGCTACTACTTACCCCCTTAGCACTCATCTCCTTCGCCAAGGCCTGAGCAAGCTGCCTGACCGACGCCCGCGAGGCTCCATAGCTCGCATACTCGGCATTACATCTCAAGGCACCTAACGTCCCCGTAAAGATGATCGTCCCCTTCTTCTCAGCACCGTCCGCCAACGTCTCGTCGCCATGGTCCTCAAACATCCGCTTGAGGGACTCCTGGGCAAAAATCATCGCGCCGCCGACGTACGATTCAAGCGGATCCATGAAGTCCTCGAAGGTCTCCTGCATGAAGGGTTTCTTGGAGCTGTTCTTGATGCTGTAGATGGCCAGGCGGAGCTTCAGATCCCTGAACGACTGGTGGGCTTTGATGTCGGCGAAAGCCTGGCGCAGCTTGTCCGGGGACGTGTCGGTGGCGAAGGTCTCGAAGGTTGCGTCCGGGGCATCGGATCTCAAGTTCTTCACCAGGTCGTCGAGGGCATCTGGGCGGCGAGCGAGCAGTGCGACGGCGAGGTTGCCGTGGGCGGGATGGGCTAGTATTCGGGCAATGCCTGCGCCAGTCGCTGGGCCTTAGGGTACAGCACTGTCAGTCTATGTTATGTGATAGACTGTACTTGAACAATGTACCGGCTCCTATTAGTATTGCAAGTCCGGCAGGGGCCATGATGGAGGTCAAATAATCAAACAGTTGGACGAATTGGTGAAGAGTATGATCAACACAATGTGTCAATGGTTGACATCTAGATGTGTTGCACAACTGCACGTCAACTTGAAGCTATGGAAAGTCTGCCTCAGGCAGTAGAATCAGATGCTTTCCAGCGCCCTGACGCCTTCGCTAAAATCCCATCGCAGTGTCTTCGACGTAGACCCGGCTGCGCTGAACGCTTGACAGACCGCCTGACATCGTGTCGCCTCAGCACAGTCACTGCTGCCGCGGTCCCGCTTCGGCCAGCCCTTCGAGACCCTGCATGGGATCCGGCGGTCCCTCGCCGTCGCCGTTGGCAGGCTCGTCGGCGTCTGCTAGGCCTGAGGCGTCGGTGTGGTATTTGGCTGCGTAGCCCTCCTGCATAATCCATTTGCATTAGTCAAACATCCCGTGAGGCCATCCCCAAGTCGCCTCTCGCCTTTGGCAGATCGCGAAAGGATCCATCCGATCTCACGGAGACAATGGTGGATTGCGGGAACATCCGGTGAAAGTGAATGACTGAAATGAGGTGATCCGTGACAGGCGTCAAGGACAACGTACCTGCTCCCACACCGCCGTCCGACTCCCCAGGCGCTCGCTGGCCTCCTTCCGCGCTTTCGCTGGGTTGACACGGATCACGCGGCCGTAGAGCTCGGACTGGTGCATGTTGTCCATGGCCTCTCGCGCATCGTCTGGGGCTGCGAATTCGATGTAGGCGAAGCCGCGGTGGGGGTCGGGGTTGGAAGGTCTGTGTCTCGTGTCAGGGACGGGTCCGTTGTGAGTGAGTACCTGAGAGGATGGAGTTGCTGCTGAGTTTCTTACAATTCGGGTTTGGGGAGGTTGACGTCGACGATCTCGCCAAAGGGCAGGAAAGCATTGTGAAGGGTCTGCTGGGAGACCTGGTGGTCGAGGCCGGCGACGAAGAGGGTAGAGCGTTGGCGATTGGCGTCGGACATGATGAAAGTGCAAGATGTGACCATTGCCGAAGAAAGGGTTGCGTAGTGAGTATATGTTTCACCTCGTGTCGATATCACGTGTCAAATATTGGAGACGAGATGAAACCTGGCCCGCCAAGGGGAGGCTCGACGTCAGGCAGCAGGTGCTGGCTGCCCAATGGGAAATTGTACTGGCCAGCTGTAACTATCAACACACGAATCTCACCCTCTACACCACTCTACCACGTCTGCCCCAACATTTCTCCTCCACCCCATGCGCCACCGATAACGACGACTTCATCCTCCACGCGCCAACATGGTCGCCCTCCGCACCCTCCAACGCACCGCTGTCTTCGCCTGGTGTCCTCGCGCCGGGCCTCCGCTCCTCGTGACTGGTACACGGACTGGCGCCGTGAGCGAGGACTTCTCCGACGAGACGAAGCTGGAACTCTGGGATCTGCGCTTGGACCAAGCAGGACTCGACAGCGCGGATCTCACCCCAATCGCCAGCCTGACGACGGACTCGGGCTTCAATGATATCAGCTGGAGCGTGCCCAGCCCCGATCATCCTCTCGGCCTCATCGCTGGCGCGCTGGATAATGGCGCGGTCGAGGTCTGGGATGCGGAGAAGCTGCGTAGCGGAGAGGCGAAGAGCGCTCAGGTCACGCGCACGAGTAAGCACAGTGGCAGCGTCAAGGCGCTGCAATGGAACCCCTTTCGGCCCAGCATGCTCGCCTCGGTTGGTGCCAAGGGCGAGATCTACCTCTACGACTTCGCCTCGAACCCCTCCTCGCCGTCCTCCTTCCGACTAGGGGCTAGCGCGGCGCGAGCGGACGACATCGAGTGCCTGGACTGGAACAAGCAGGATAAGACGCAGCACATCCTCGCCACGGGCTCCAGCGGCGGGTTTGTGACGGTGTGGGATGTCAAGCAGAAACGCGATATCCTCACCCTCAACAACTCCGGCCGGAAGGCCGTCAGCGCGGTAGCCTGGGACCCGGAAGAGAGCACCAAGCTCGCGACAGCTACCGGCAACGATGCGGATCCTGCCGTCTACCTCTGGAGCCTGCGGAATGCCGAGAAACCCGAGCACACACTCCAGGGCCACGAACTCGGCGTGCTGGGCCTCAGCTGGTGCATTCAAGAACCGGAGCTCTTACTCAGCTGCGGCAAGGACAACCAGACACTTTGCTGGAACGCGCGAACAGGCGAGAAGTACGGCGGCTTCGCGGCAGGCAGCAACTGGGCGTTCCAGACGAGCTGGCATCCCCGCAACCCGGCGCTGATCGCGAGCGCGAGCTTCGACGGCAAGATCCTGATCACGAGTACGCAGGCTACAAACGGGGAGAAGAATGAGCAGGAGAAGGTCGCTACGAATGCGGCGTTGGACGGGGAGGATTTCTTTGCGAAAGCGCAGACGCAAGAGGTGGGCATATCGTTCTCAATCCCGAAGGCGCCGCGGTATCTCGCGCGGCCTGCCTCTGTCGCTTTTGGATTTGGTGGGAAGCTGGTGCGCGTGGGTGTGGATCGGAAGACGAAGAAGAGCCGGGTGAGTGTCGAGACATTCGCGGTGGATAGCTCGATTGGGGAGGCGGCGGAGGAGTTTGAGAGGAAGCTGAAGGGCGGAGATCTTGCGAGCATCTGCGAGTCCAAGATCGAGGAAGCGAAGACGGAAGAAGAGAAGGCGGACTGGCGCGTCATCGAGACACTGAATGCGGGTCGGTCGAGGAAGAAGCTGAGGGAGTACATGGGCTTCGCGGACAACCATGTCGACGAGTTGGGCAAGAAGACAGATTCGCTCTCTCTAAACGGCGATGGCGCAAAGACAGAGACGAACGGCGAGAGGAGCGACGAGGACTTCTTCGGCAATGGCAATCCCGATGACGACGACAGCTTCCTCGCCAACCTCGCCTCCACCAAGGGCGCCAAGACCAACAACCCGTTTAGCATTTACACGGCCTCTGAAACTCCGGCCGACAAATCCATCACACGTGCGCTCCTCCTCGGCAACTTCCCGCTTGCGCTCGACATCTGCCTCAAAGAAGACCGGATGAGTGACGCGTTCATGATCGCTGTCTGCGGCGGACAGAGCTGTATCGACAAAGCACAGACTGCTTACCTCAAGAAGAAGGCCAAAGGGCCGAATTACCTGCGCCTGTTAGCGAGCATCGTAGGCAAGAACCTGTGGGACGTGGTGCACAACGCGGATCTGGACAACTGGAGGGAGGTGATGGCTACGCTGTGCACGTACGCGGACGAAGCCGAGTTCGCGGATCTGTGCGAGGCTCTGGGCGACCGGCTTGCGGAAGGCATTGACGAGAGCGGGGACGAAAACGCAGAGCGCAGGCGTGACGCTTCCTTCTGCTACCTGGCGGGGAGCAAGCTGGAGAAGGTCGTGGTCAATTGGGTGCAGGAGTTGCGGGAGCAGCAGAAGTCGGCGCTGGAGAGCGCGGAGGAGGAAGGGGACGAGTTCGCGGTGCATGCCAGATGCTTGCAGGCTTTCGTAGAGAAGGTGTCTGTGTTCCGCCAGATCACGGGATTCCGGGATGCGGAGATGGGAGCGCAGGCGGAGTGGAAATTGGCGCCGCTGTATGCGCTGTATGCTGAGTACGCGGAGATCCTGGCCTCGCACGGGCAGCTGGCGAGCGCTGAGCGGTATCTGGCTTTGCTCCCGCCGAAGTTCGAGGGTGCGGAGGCTGCGCAGGGGAGAGTGAAGCAGGCCACTAAGAAGGCCGCGCATGCAGCGGCGGCCAGACAGCCGGCCGGAAATGCTGCGAGCGTACGGCAAGCAGCTGCTACGCTCCCGGGACGGCCCCCATCGATTCTTCAGCCCACGAATCAGCCATTGGTTGGCCAGGCGAGGAACGCGACGCCAGGTCCTTACAATCCCGTTAACCCAGCGAAGCCGGCGCCCTCATCGAACCCGTATGCTCCGGCTGCGCCGCTGGGAGGGCAGAATGCCTACGCACCGCCTGCTCCAGCCCAGCCGAACCCGTACGCACAACCTGCACCGCCTGCCCCCGCGAATGCGAACCCATACGCGCCGCCCGCGAACAACTATGCGCCCACAGGTCCCTCGTATGGCGGCTACCAACCCCCCCCACAACAAGCGTCTCTACCGCCTCCCCCACGCGCCGGCACAGCATCCCCGGCCGTACAGCCCGCGGCATCACAAGCAAAGAAAGGCGACTGGAACGACATGCCCGCCAACTTCTTCCCTGCCCGCCCACAAGGAGGACCGTCCCGCCGCAGCACGCCCGCACCGCCTACTGTCGGCAGTCCCTTCCCGAACGCACAGCCGCCAGCGATGTCCTCGCCTCCGCTTTCGTCGTACGGACAGCGGCCACCCCAGCAACAGGCTCCTCTCCCGCCTCCACCGAAGGCGGGCGAGATGCAGCGGGTGCTCTCCCCGCCCCAGCAGCCGGCGCAAATGCAGAGACCTTCTAGTCGGGCGTCGAATGCGTATGCGCCGCCTCAGGGTTCACAGCCTTCAACGCCGGGGCTGGGGTCGACTCTTCCGACTCCTGCGCCTCCGCCAACGCAGAGGGGAGCAAGTCCCTACCAACCGCCGCCCGCGACGAGCCACGCGGCGCCGAGCAGCCGGTACGCGCCTGCGCCGGGCGCGATGGCGAGTCCGGCGCCCGGAAGCACGGTGCAGAGGCAGGTGGCGCCGAACCCTTACGCGCAGCCGCAGGGGACGGGCATGGGGTATGGTGGGCCTCCGCAGCAGGGACAGCAGGGCGGGCATGTTCCGCCGCAGGGCCCGCCGGGTCCATATGCTCCGCCGCAGTCAGGCACACCGTATGGCCAAGGGCCGCCGCAGCAGCAAGGCCCGCCGCCCGCCGCTGCGCCACCGCCCCCACGCGGGCCGCCGAAGGCTGCCCAGGCGCCGCCGCCGGCACGTGGCGGTGCGCCGTCCGTCCAGGCCCTCCCGCAAACGGCCTCGGACACCCCTCCCCCTCCTTCTGCCCCGCAGCAGCAGCAGCAGCAGCAGCCGAAGCCCAAGTACCCCCGCGGCGACCGCAGCCACATCCCCGCCTCGGCGCGCCCCATCGTGGGCATTCTCACGCCGGAGATTGCCCGGATCCAGGGCGTCGCGCCGCAGGCGTTCAAGCCGCAGGTCGAGGACATGGAGAAGCGGATCAACATCCTCTTCGACCACCTCAATAACGAGGATCTGCTGACGGAGGGGACGGTGGGGAAGCTGGGGCAGATTGCCGACGCGGTCGGGCGGCAGGAGTGGGAGGGTGCGGCCGGGTTGTTCGCTGCGCTGCAGGGGGCTCTCGGGCCCGAGGAGGGCGGGGTGTGGGTGGTGAGTACTCTCGTTTATTTCGAGTGATGTCACTTTTGCTAACGTTTCGGTTGTGATAGGTGGGCATCAAGCGGTTGATCAACATCGGCAAGGCCACGAGTGGTCGGTAGGTGTGCATGGACTTAGTACGGCGGCCGTCTGGTTTGGATGTGGATGGCTGGGTAGGGCGAGAGCGTGGCATAGCGTGGGATCCTTTGTGGTCGAGTCATGATCACGCGTAGAGATAAATGCATGGCATGCCGATCGAGCGAATGAGTGAGATAGATGCAGTGACACTGCCTGGCACACCTCGCCATCGAGACTTTCCGCGCGCGATCCTGTGCCGTGGGCCCTGAGGGGCCGCGTGATCGCGACCTCATCTACGTCCAAAAGGCCGAGTGGTGTTCCTGTTCAGCGTTACAAGAGAGCCCCAGGATGCGAGCCCCCGTTCATTACCCGCCCCCCCCCATCCCCACTCATACAAAGAGCCCCAAGGCGAGCACAGACGAACGGCCTCTGCCTAGCCTGGTCTCCCACAACCACCTCGCGCCGCACAACCTAGCACTCCTCCCGCCCCGCCCCGGCTACCTCACCCCTTGCCCGCCCCGACGCCCAACCACCCAAACCCCCGCAACTCCTCCGCTGTCGGCCGCCGCTCATGGTCGACCTCAAAGGTACTCCGCATGAACTCCCTCGCCTCCTCGGACGCCTCCGCGGGCATCTCCGGCCGCGCGTCCCCGCCGTCCCCGCCCTTCGTCCCGCCGATCTTGAAGATGGCCTGCAGCTGCGTGCAATTGGGATGCGGATGGCTCCCGGTGAACATCTCCACCACGAGGCAGCCGAGGGACCAGATGTCCGCCTTCTTGGTGTAGGCCGTCTGCCGCACGACCTCGGGCGCCATCCAGAAGACGCTGCCCTGCAGGCTGACGCGGGGCCCGGCGCGCTTGGCGGGCGCGGCGGGGTGGGCCGGGTGGGTGAGGAGGGTGGAGGCCTCGACGCGCTTGGAGATGCCGAAGTCGGAGATCTTGACCGTGCCCTTGTTGTCGACCAGGATATTCGCGCCCTTGATGTCGCGGTGGATGATCTCCTCGCTGTGCAGGTAGGTCAGGCCGTTGAGGATCTGGCGGACGAAGTTCGCGATCAGGCCCTCGGGGAGGGAGCCGTAGTTGACCAGCATGCTCGCCACGCTGCCGCCGGCCACGTACTCGAGGAAGATGTTGAGGTGCTGCGCGTCGCTGTTGGAGCCCAGGTACTGCACGATATTGGGATGCCGGAGATCCCGCAGCAGCGTGATCTCGTGGTTCAGCGCCTCGATCATCTGGTTGCGCCGCGCGTCCTGCGCCGTGCCGCTGCCGGACGGCATCTCGACTTGCTTGACGGCCATCAGCTCGGCGGTGACGGCGTGCAGGGCCAGGTAGACGGTGCCAAAGGACCCTTGCCCGATCATCTCGCCCTTCATGTACTTTAGATCGTCCCAGCTGTTCTTCTGCAGGTGCTCCATCAGCTCTTCATCCGGCTCCTCCCCGTCCTCGGCGATGAAGCGCGAGATCCGGGAGTTCAGACTGCCGCTCCCCGCCTCACTCCCGCCCATCCCCATCCCGCCGCTGCCGCCGACCGTGTTGCCGGGGCTGCTGTGGCTATCATCAAAGTACGACTGCATCACCGTATTCCCCTCGGGATCCGTAATCGCCAGATTGCTCGCCGCGGTATCGCTCCCGCTCTCCGCCGAGAAACTGACATAGCTCTTCCGGTTCGGCTCCAGCGGGCTCTCCTCCTCGTCCAGCGGCGGCAGCACGCTGCTCGCGATGCTCTCCCGGAACGAGTCCCGCTCCGAGCGCCCACTGTCCGAGCGGCCCAGGTGCACCACGCTAAACGGCCTCAACCCCGGCGGCCGCCGCCCGCTCCCCATCTGGCTCGCCCAGTGGTCCGCGATACTCGGCAGCGGCGGCGCGTCCTTCAGACTGCTCGCCACGCTGAAGTTGCTCACCGTGCTCAGCCGGCTCACGGCCCGACTCAACCGCCGACTCCGCCGGATCGACATCCGCACCGTGCGGTCCATCTCCTCCTTCGCCACCTCCGGGAAGTACGACTGCAGGTCCTGCCCAATCAACTCCGTCGGCGGGCGCGCGCCATAAAAGTCCTTCAGCTTCCGCGCCCGCGCCGAGGCAGTCGAGGCCTGGCTCGCGGCGCGCGCGACGGCCGCCGCCCCACCGCCGCCGCCGCCGTGCTCGGCAAAGTACTCGCGCCGCTCCGCCTGGCTGGCGGGGGACATGGGGTAGCTGACCGCGGCGAGGGGCTCGCCCATCAGCTGCTCGATCTTGGACTGGCTGCGCGCCTTCTGCGTCGGGTGCACCTCGATCGCCGGCGGGTCCGGGCGCTGCTGCTCCGCGATGCGGGCCGCGGCGCGCAGCTGCTCGCCCTCGGGCTCCGCGGTGTGGATCTTGCGGAGGATGAGGCGGCCGCGCTCGGAGCGGATCCCGTCCGTGCAGAGCTTGACCAGCTCGGCCTCGCCGAGGCGGCGGCAGTACGCCGGGTTGGGGTCCGTGCCGTCGAGGACGTAGAAGCAGTAGGAGCGGAAGTGGTTCTCGTTGTGCGCGCCCTTGCGCAGCGTGGCGCGGATGATGTCCTCGGCGGTGCGGAAGGCGTCGATGCTGACCACCGAGGACCGCCCGTTCTCGTAGATGACGCGGATCAGCGGCTTGTCGCGGGGCAGGGCGCCGACGATGCTGGTGGTGAGGTTGTCGACCGAGGGGGACTTGAGGTGGCCGGCGAAGCGGGCCGTCTGGGGGGTCTCGAGGGGTGTGCCGCGTGAACTGCCGGTGTGTCGGGTGCTGGCGGGCTGGGCGAAGTAGCTCGAGTTCTGCTCTTTACGGCCCGTTTCCATCGGGCTGGCACGTGGAAGTCGGGCGTTCCTGTTTTCTTGGTCGATCATGGGTGAGCTGGGCCTGGATCCGGTTTTGGCGTTGAGATGCGTGGCGTAGCTGTTCAAGTCCCCGCCGTTGATCTGCCTCGACATCCGCTTCTCCGCCCGCGACGTGCCCGTCACCCTCGCCGAATGCAGGGGCCTCGGCGAGCCCGACGACGGCGGCGTGAGCGTCGTGTTCCCATCGAGCGTCGCCAGCGAATGCTGCCACACGTCAGTCCCACCCGCACCACCCATCCCAACACGCACTCCCCCACTCACCCGATTCATCGCCCGTTTACTCGCCCGCTTGTACACCATGTTCCGGAACGCCTTGGCCTTCTCGTTGATCCGCACCCGGTCCCCGAGCCGCTTGATGCCCATCTCCTTCAGCATCTCCTTGTCCATCTCCATCAGGTTCTCCCCGTTGATGTGGTTGCGCCGGAAGAGGTCGGCGTACTGGCCGCAGTTGATGCTCGCCAGCCAGTCGCCCACGCGCGACTCGTCCCAGTCCTGCACTTGCTCGCGCGGGGGCGCGGGGTCGTGGTAGTGGTCGCTGAACTCGGACTCGGTGGGGCTGGTGAAGACGGAGGTGCTGGTGTGGCTGCTGCTCGAGCCCGGGGGGATGCGGTAGTGGGCGGCGGGAGCGGGCATGGTGGTGTAGGCCGGCGTTGGGCGGGGAGCGAAGGTGGTGGCCATTGTTATGGCGGTGGTGGTGATGCCGCGGGCACGGCGACGCTCGTCGGTGGGTGATCACGCGCCCATCCTCCGCCCCTCACAGCCACGTCCTCCAGCACCTTGGCGGAAGTCGTCGGCGGTGCGGTACGACGCCGTGCTGCCAGCCGAGGAAGAGGAGCGGGCGAGGAAGGATCGCGGTGAGGTGATGAGGCGGGACTCGGAGGGGGTGGGGTGGATGCCTGTCAGTCCCCAGTGTTTGAGGTTCCGGACAGCCCGCTGTGTGAAGTATAAAGCCGTTTCGGCCCACTACGCCGCAGGCATAGCACTGCGGGACACGTTCAGGGCAGGGCAGGGTCCACTTCGGGCGATCTGGATATTGCGATGCGCGGTACGCAGACTGCTTCCCAATCTCACCCAATTGCCAAGATCGCGAGGTCTCGTGGACGGCAGAGTGTGGCGGTCACTGCACACCGGCGAGATCGTTCCCTATCGTCTACCACGCTCGCCAGCAACACGGTCCCCCGTGAACTCAATCCGCCCACGCCGAGCCCAGCGGCGCGTCGATCCCCGTTTCACCTGTCCCCCCCCGTTTCAGCCGCCGCGCCTCGCGCAGCCAATCATCGCCCGTGCCTGCGCTGAACTCGCCGCCGTTGGACAGCAGAGACCCGCACCGCAAGGCAGACAATCGCCGTCTCACACGCTACGAATAGAGAGCCGCAAGACACGAAACCGGGTCCGCCAAGACGTGCATCGTGCAGCACGGGTGCGGCCGAGAGACAGCACGCGATGCTCTCAGCCTTGCGGGCGCGGGCAGGTCTTGGCCGTCGGAGCACACCTCGGTGAGGGGCCATCCTCAGGCAGCAAGTATTGTACCGCACGTCTCCGCGATCGCGGCGAATGAGAGTAACTCCCGTCGCACACGCTCCCGATGCGGCGCTGCGAGCTCGCGCGAGAGGGTGTGAACGGGGCGTAGTCGAGGTGCCTACATGTAGCCATGTCCCTGTCATCATCATCCAGCCGCCTCTGCTACCGGTGACGATACATGGATCCACAGCCATTGCAGGACAGCCCGGCGGTCAGCATCCGGACCCTCACCCGCCGGCCATTGGCCTCGTCAATGTGGTGTGCCCTCTCACGCATCTGGCAGGATGGATGGGGGGGGGCGTGCGGGATGCAGTCTCGGAGGAGTGCCGGTCCCGCACGTTGCTGACTTGGCCGGAGCTCCACCGGCGGGATGCCGGCGTGCGTGACGCTGCTGGAGCTGCGTGCATGGGGTGGGTGGTGAGGCTCTGCGGAGTTGCTTCCTGCTGCGGTCCATGTACCCTTCTGCGACGATCCTGAGGGTATAAGATGGGGAGCCTGCCGCGCCACATCTCCCCGTCGTGCTGTTCGACCGCATCGCTGTCCCCACCCAATCGCGACCCCACACAGCGGACACCGTTGCGGGCCCGCGCCGTAGGAGCCGTTCGCGTGGGACGTGGCCCATGCGCTCTCGACGTCATCCCCCACAGCCACGCTTCGAAGCAGGAAAGGACATCGGCGTGCGACTGGATCCTCGTCTCATCTCCCTGCCGCCAGTGACGCATGACCCCACGACCTCTACGGACCTGCAGCCGTTCATCCCTCGTCGTCGCACAGGGCGGAGCGGAGGAAACGATCAGATACCAAAGCTTGGAAAGGCGCAGCGCGTGGGAAAAGAGAGTTTGTCTGCACAGCGGCCGGCCTGCCTTACCAACGGCAAGCCGCATGCAGGCGCCCTTCGATGCCGCGTTGACAACTTGCTGCACACACCGCCACTCCGGGATTGTGAACGACGACGGGTAGAACGTCCGCGAGGACGGGACCTTCGATATGACCATGGAACGCTCGCTGTCGCCGCCGCTGCCCCCGGACCCGAGGGTACGGCCCAGCACGGCGCAGCCGGTGCGGGAGGCATACAACATGGCCTCCTCTCCCACTGTGCAGCCGACACACCAGCCAATCCAGGCCCCCGACAGTCGACTACCGGATGCGGTGCGCATGCCGCCACTCGCACGACCACCGCCGATATTGCACCAGCCGCAGCCCGTCCGCGAGGCCGTCCACGATGCTTTCGAGCAGACGCCCGTGGTGCAGAACCAGCTGGACCCGGAGCTCGTCAGGCAAGTGACGGAGCAGGTCATCCGGAACCTGCAGAACGTCGCGGCCGCGACCCCAACGGCCGCGACCTTTGCGCAGGCCCCGCACGCCCAGTATGCGCCGCCGCCGCCTCCCCCGCCTGCCGTCCAGTCGGTCCCACAGTCACCGACGCAGAGCTCGACGGGATCTGGGCCGCAGAGGCAATACACCCCGCCATCGCCCGAGAAGCGCGGGCCGGATGCGAGCTCGCCATCCCCGGACCGCATCCCGTCGTACTCGAGTCGCGAGAGCCGGGAGAGTCTGCGGAGCAAGTCCAGTGTGCGGAGTCGGGAGCAGCCTCCGCTGTCGATGCAGAACGATGGAGCGCAGGGTGTGCGCCGGCGCACCTCGACCAATACTCGACGGCGACAGGAGGGAGTGAACGAAGAGGACAGGCCGCGGCGCAGGGACAGCGGGTCGGAGAGTACGGTGCGGGACCCGTCCCGGCCGCATCGGCGGGACAGCAGGGACTCCGAGTCCGACTATCACGACGCGCCACCCGCACGCAGCCGCGTCCGGCCCGCGCGCGTGCCCTCGGACGTCCCCGAGACGACCAGCGTAGAGAAGGCGTGGCAGCCCCTCTTCGACCACGGCCACCCGACCGTGCGCCTCGGCCAGTTCCTCCGC
Source organism: Teratosphaeriaceae sp. CCFEE 6253 (assembly GCA_033119285.1). Classification (NCBI taxonomy): domain Eukaryota; kingdom Fungi; phylum Ascomycota; class Dothideomycetes; order Mycosphaerellales; family Teratosphaeriaceae; species Teratosphaeriaceae sp. CCFEE 6253. The sequence goes on from JAWDJV010009403.1 coordinate 65,874, forward strand.
GGCCTCGCCATCCACCTCATCGACGACTACGAGCCCAGGAACACCCTCGTCGTCACCCCGGCCAAAATGCTGCGCTTCCTCCACGAGACCCGCGTCCCGGACGAGCTCTACCCCTGGCCCGCCCTCTTCGGCGGCCCGGTCTCCCACCTCTCCCTCGCGACCATGTACCGCAAGCTCCTCTGCGCGCACCACCTCGTCCAGCACCAGGCGCACGAGCTCCCCACCGTCCCCGGTCTGACCCCCAGCGGCTTCGAGGCCCTCCTCACGGTCCTCATCCAGGCGCACCCGGAGCAGGAGTTCCTCCGCCTGCGCCGCGCGGTCCAGGCCCTGCCCATCTGCAACGCGGACGACCGCGGCGAGCGCTTCCCCAGGGACCTCTCGCGCCGCCTGCTCCCCGGCGCCGGGAGCCTGCACGCCGAGCAGCGCATCGTGGCGAGCTTGGCGCATGAGCCCCTGGTGCAGCTGCGCGGGGCGTCGAGTATGCCGCCCCCGCCCCCGGCCCCGTCCGCGCAGGTGCCCGCCGCGCCCGTGCAGCAGCCGACGGCTTTTGCGGAGCGGGAGCGGAAGCCCTACGCGCAGACGGGGTTCGCGAGTGCCTTTGACGACGAGGACCTGCTCCCCCCGCCGGCGGCGGCGCCGGCGCCGGCGACGATGGCTGCGGCGCGGCCGCTGGAGCGCGAGCGGCAGCCGTATGGGGGGAAGGAGGAGCGGGGAAAGGGGAAGGGCTACGGCGG
>JAWDJV010009404.1:0-65558 GCA_033119285.1 Teratosphaeriaceae sp. CCFEE 6253
ACCCTAACCCTAACCCTAACCCTAAGCTTCGATCTATCTAGCGTAGAGCGTATAACGGAGGCGAGGTAGGAGTCTCTTAGTCTATTAAGTAGTCATTACGAGAGGATTAAGAGTAGCATCGCAAAGTAGAGGTTAAAGCGTAGGGAGAGGAAAAACCCTCGATCTATTACTAATTTACCTCTAGGTTCGACTTAGTCTTACGACTAGTGTAACAGCACAACTATATGTTGGATTGGGGTGAAGTTTGGACGAGCATGTAGCGCATAGTCTCCTCTGTCGATTGTGCACATGCTATGTCGTTAGTGCTTATAGTTGTCGTAGTATTAAGTAGAGTGTCACACTGCGTGCCTAGTACTAAATGACAGAGGGAAGTTGCGTAGAGCTTGGCTCGGCACTAGCCGCTAAATCTAGGCTTATAATTAGTCAGCCCTATATAGAAACCACGAGTTATCGCCGCGATGACGTTTTCTATACCGTTCGCGAATTACGGCTAGTCCCGCAATATAGTAAGAATCCCGCGTATAGGCCTACGCTAATAGTAATCCCCAAAACCTACACTGTAATTTGGGTAAGGAGTACGGAGATTACTATGTGTTGTTAGGTTACAGTAGGAAACTACCAAAAGTAAGCTAAACTAGACTTTACTTCTAATATTAACTCGAACATCTTCGTCGATTTCCTTATAACTACACGCCCTATAATACCCTCTGCAGTCGACCCCCTTAAACGCGCGACAGCCATCCTCTAGGAACGTCTAGAAGTCACCGTTGTACGACGGCCATAGCTACCAATTCCTCCTTAACTACGCCTTAAAGACGTTGAAGGTTAACTCGATTGAATTCAGATCTAGTAAGTACGGTAGGAGGTACCGGAGTTTGACACTAGCAGTACGACACAGGTTCTCGACCTCTCCGAAGTGCGTAGGACAGTTATCCTTAACGAGGACGTAGTAGTTTGGTGTTAGAAGCGGCAACACTAAGTACTAGATCCAATACTCGAACCTCTCCTATTTAACTAAGCCTTAGACTACTAGCGTAGTAATCCATCTACGGACCGAGAGCAAGGGGAGGATTGAGTACCGCTCGCTACGCTTAGTACTCATAATGTCGAAGGCACGCTAGCCTTTTGGAGACTACGCCCTCTTCCGAGTTCTAGTTCTTAGATTCGTAGTACTCTCGTTATAGAAGACTAGCTAATCTATAGTCCAATTAGTACTCTTAACGTCCTACTACCCTCGCATTGGAATGCTCCTCTCCCTTACCCTCCGCGACGCTAGCTTCCTAGACTAATTCGATCGGTAGAGATATAGCTAGACTATACTTAGCGTTACCTCTACCTCGAACTCGTTAAACATTATAAGAGCGAGCTCGTCGAGGTACGTCGTTAGGCGATCGTTAAGGTATGCGATTATGTACTCTACCTGCGCAGCCGTCAAGGCACGAGGCCGGCCACGCTTACTAAAGTCTAGAGGGTAGGCAGTACTAAAGAGCTCGAACGAGAGACGCTAACGCTCTACTATACTCTTATTGATTCCGAGCTAGAGGGCGATAGCCGTAGGTACTACGTTACCTTCGAGGAGCGTGCGGGCCTACGTAGCGACGACGTCAGGCAGTCGTCGCGGCATTGCAAGCAGCCGGAGGAGTAGCGGTAATAGGGGGATAGGGGCGGGGGGGGGCGGCGGCGGTAGTAGTCTACGGCGCAACAGCAACACCGCCAAGCCTTCAAAACTGGCCTATACCGACGACCTGCGGGTACAGCCGGCGACGACGAGGTGTTAGTGAAGTTTAAATGATTATACGCGGTAAGTCCGAATTTTAGTATAGAACCCCGCAAACCGCTAACTCGAGTCGTAGGAGGTGCGACTAGACTTTTAGAAACGATAGTACCTAGTTGTCGCCCTTCGCTAATCGCTCCATACTTATAGGCAGCGCTTACCTTTAAATAAGCAAGGTATTAACCGCATAGTAGACGAACATCTTGCTATACGGCTTATAGCGTTGTAATATAGTCTCGGCGTCCATTTCTACAATTGCGAGAGTAGTAGCATTGGTACTTAAGCAATGACAGCTAGAAAATAATCATTAGAAAAGATGTTACATAGCACGTCGGGACGGACAGTAGTATACTATAGAAAGTACTTATAAAGGTACACGGTCGAATGAGACTAGTTCTGCTTCTCTAATATTTACTAGAGTATAGTAGCGTGCGCCGCAACGCATAGCCTCTACTCGCTTCCGCGATCTTAAGACCTAGCTAAGCTTCTATCCGGGGTGCAGCCGATGCTCGTAAAAAGTTAATACGGACCCCGTGTGAAACCCTTTAGTCGGGACTAGTATACTACAATTCTAAGCAAGTAGTATTAGTACACATTATAACGACAGAAGAACACGACATATAGGATGGTCTCAATATCGAATACGAGCATGCCTATCGCAATAATCTCTTTAAGAGGGCTATAGTCTCCTAAGCTATCGCGCTCCTTAGTCTAGGCTCCCGGATCCTAAATGTAGGCTGCGGCACCGGCGTTCCGGTCGCCCAAATGCTCTCGGTAGCTAGCATGGATGTTACTAGCACCGACGTAGCGCCGAAGATAATCGAGCTTACGCGAAGGCGTATTAAAGGAACTTTCGAGATTGCCGATATGGCGGACTACAAGCCGAAAGAATCCTATGACGCAATCTTTATTATCTACTCCTAGCTCGGGCTTAAGTACGCCACCTTTCATAGTGCGGTCTCTAGAATTATCTACTCCCTACGCCCCGACGGTCTTCTCGCTATAGGCTAGTCTCTAGCCGACAAGATTCCTAAGGGTGATCCGGCCTAGGACGCTACAAACACTTATGCCGAAGGCTATAATCTGCCTTTTTGGGGCGAGCCATTCGCTACGCTCATGTTTACGCGCGAAGGGTAGAGGAAATTCCTTAAGTCAATAGGCCTATATATCGTATACGATACCCTTAATGTTTTCAAGCAACATAGCGTTACAGCTCGTAGTAACGGGGCTACGGCGGCCACCGACAGCTTCTAAAACCCCCATTGACCCCCATACGCATGTCTTCGCTCTAATACGCTGTATATCGGGCGCGGTATCCTACTCTTGTACGCTATAGACATCCTCGGCTACGGGCGATCTTAGCGGTACGGATGATATTCGTCTTGCGTTGAGTCGCTCTTTGTACGGCGGCCACTACCTAAAATCAAGTCGTAATAGTACTTACGTACTAGCTAATCTAGCGTGTAGCTAGCGAACTTACCTTCTTAGCATCGCCCGTAGCTACGTCGTCTATAATCTTAGCGCGCATGCATCGCGTCCTAGTGTTTAACGTGACTAACGACTGCGCTAACTTCAATGCAAGCTACGCGCGAACCCCTGCTCCTTATAAAGCATAGAAAGCGGCAACGTCACACCAACTTAAACGCGCTAACTATACGCGCTACGGCGCCCGTTAGTAAACAACGACCCGAGAAAAATTGCACAAGTACATATCCGAACACTTAGGTATACCGAATCGTCTAGACCTAGCTCTCTACTTAGCTCTCTAACGTTGTCGGTCTATAGCGAAAAACAAATCAAGGTCTACTAAATCGTCTACACTACTACATACTACTAAGTAATCTACTCCCGACATGCCCGATACATTGCATGGAACTACGCTAGCCTCCTCTTCGAGACTAGCACCGGCCATAGTCGAACACCTAAGGGAAAGACTTAACGACTTAAACGAAAACATCGACTTAGAAGACTTCGAAGGTTATAGGAGATTCCACGTAGAGTTTAGTACCCTTACCGCGGACGACTACAACAGATTTGACGTGTTCATGGTCTCTTGAGCGGTAGATTGCAAGGCACAAGACTCTTTGACATTAGAAGGACACTTCTAGAAGTACAAGACCCTTAACTTATAGAAAACAAAGCCGAAATCGGTTGCTAACTATGCTACAGCATACTAGCTACTAAATAAGACCTGTTTAACAGTGGACTACGCATGCGCAGTATGGACTAGGAGATGGACATCGGATAGTTATGTTTGATACCTATTATAGTGTCGTCAAAACTCGGACAGTACGACAGTAACATAAAGGAAAACGAGCTTGTATATGTCCTACTTTAGCGAGCCCTACACGACTACACGGTCGCCTGAATTTGCCTACTCGAGGCGGAGTAGATTGCAGCGACTACGATGCTAGACGAGTAGCACCTTCGCCTTAGGCAGCCCTTATATAATTACGATGCCTACATACTTAGTAGCTTAGTAATTTTGTCTATATTACGTTGGACTAGTCGACTTGTTAATGTACTTACGAATGCGTAGTAGCCTTTAAGGCTAAGGAATGACATTGTTAGGAGGCAGATCGGAAGGCTAAGGGACTATAAGGTACCTACTACCTTAACAAGATAATATAAAGAACAGGGGACAGCGAGAGTATAGGATGTTATAGTTGCTTATTAGGTAGGTATGTACCTATTGCGTATAGTGGAAATCATTTACCTCTAGCTCTACCGCGCTCTTATTGCAACCGTAGATCGTAGTACTACTCTTCTACCTTTGTTAAGTCTGCGTCTTTATAGTATAGTATGACGTAACAGTGTACATAGGTCACCTTATACTACCTACAAGACTAAAAGTCAACAATTGCAGATGGACGCGTAGGCGCACATTTATCTCGCAGTCGGGTAAGGCTAAAGACCTAACGTACAAGATCGGCTACAGCCGGTAATGCTACTCTACGGTGTAACGCGATCCTTGTAATGATCGCTAAGTTGTGCTACTACAAATATGCCTTTGCTAACTACCTTATAATGTAGACGTAGCCATTTAAAGTATAGGCATAATCGTGCGAGTCGAAAAAGCCGTTGAACTTAGTACCTCCCTATAGACAATATTCTGTCATTTGAAGGCTCGCCATCCTCGCGGAGTAGCCGTAATCAAGTCAGGATCTGTTCGTTGCGTGTCCGTTAGTTAGTATAGTACCGTTATGCCTTAGGGCTAATCTAGGCTACTTCGGCTCTTTTATCTCCCAATCCGTCTCGAGCCTCTACTCCCTTGCTAGCTTACGACGCCCTATACGCGTGTGTGTTCGCGCATCCTTACTATGTACACTCGTCTCGTGTAAATGTAGCTAGAAGTTTGACTTGTAAGTCTAGGAGCTCTAGTATGCGAATCCCGGTTGCCGCACCTTATATAGGCTATAACGGACCGGCAACGCGGGTAGGGCGTTTTAGCTAAATAGTCTATACGTGCCGCCTACCTGTTCTACGCATAAGAGCCTCGTATAATGTGTACCCGCTCCGTTCGCATTGCTATAGCCTAGCGTTATTCATAGTTAAAGTCGGCAAAAGCTAGCTCTAGAGTAGTAATTTAACATCGGCGGGGTTAGATAGGAACCTTCGATACTAAAGGACTAGAGTAGGTTAGTTACGTACCAACGACAGCTTGCTCTAGCTAGCATTCTAAAGGGAGGACACGGAGAGTAAACTAAGACTAGTCAATAGAAGGGCCTTTAGGTCGGAGTATACGCCTCCGCGGGGCTAAAGACTATTACCTACAAAGCGCAATCGTAGTTAGTACGATAGAACTACAATCAATTTTACTTCTTGACGGCCGTAGCTTCTTTAGTAGACATGTTATTGAAATCCCGCTACACTAAAGCGCTAACCTAGTTCGATCGTCTATAGGACCGATCTAGTCTCCCTTAAGCGCAAACTCGAAAACGGAAGAGAACACTAGAGGCTAAAGATCTGCCTACACAATCTACAGCCGTGTCCCGCCTAGAGCGACGGCAAACGTGTCCCTTACGTGCTGCTGTCGACTCTACATCTAGTAAGGAGCAGTCAAGGGGTACAGACGGAGGCAAGAGCAACTAGATTAACTACTAGAGAAAAGAAGGGAGGTAGCTAAAGGAATTTTTTAAAGGACAGAGCAATATAAGTTATGTACTTACGCGGAAGAAGTCATCGTCCTCTCTTCGGCGCAAACAGTCGGAAGCTAGCTCAGTAGCATCTAGCGGCACCACTCCTAGTAATTAGCAGCCGAGGGAGGTTAAAAGTACTCTTTATAAAGATTAACGCTATGAAACTCTTCTAGAGATCAAGGACAGCTTTATAGGCAAACATAAAGCGGGTGTTAGAGATGTAAGCAAGAGCTTTCACCGAAAACTATTGGACACGGAGCAGACCTTGCCGGAAAACTCCTTGTTTCGCGATAACCTATTCGATAAGGCTTATTAGAACCTTTAGAACAGAAATAAGGCGAAGATCGTACAAGACATTAGTCGGTTAATTGTGCCGTCTACGGAGTACTTAACCCTCCTTGGAGCTAAAGATCTAGACATTCTAGTTGAGAGTGTCAACGAGGGATAGAACAACTCTATACCTTTAATCAAGACTCGTCCTTAGCCTAACTACTCGGCAGGGTTCCGCCGATCCGCATTTACAAACGAGTAGCTCTAGAGGCTGTAGCCCTTTGTCGGCGAGTTAACGGACATGTCGTACTTTATGGCTATATACTATATGTATTTCCTATTCCTAACCTACGAGGTCAAGTATAGAGCTGCCGCACTAGATGTCGCAGACCGGCAGAACGCTCACAGCATGACTCTCGCCGTAAGAGCTATTGTTGAGCTTCTTAGGCTAGCTAAGCGCGAGAAAGAAGTCGACCGAGAGATACTTGCGTTCTTAATCTCGCACGACTATAGCACGGTGCGGATCTACGGCTACTACCCCGTAATCAAGGGAAAGAACACTGCCTTCTACCGGCACCCTATTCGCAAGTTTGACTTTACGGAGTAAGATAGGAAAGAGAAGTAGACGGTATACAAGTTTACGAAGAACGTTTACGACGTCTAGATGCCAATACACTTCGCAAGGATATGTTCGGTTATCGACGAGTTGCCTCCGGACATTCCCTTTAAAGCCTCGGGACGATCCGCTTTGCGCGTTTCGGAGGCGACCGGACTTTTATAAGGAGTAGAAGGTCTTTTTACTAAACCGTCGGATGTCGACACCTAGTTCCTTAGAATAGAGGGCAGCGGACATAGTAGCCTCGCTAGTCTACAAGACATTACGCTACACACATCGCTCTCCCCTAGGACTAGACGCGGCACATCTAAGGGGTTAAAGAGAAGGCGAAATATAACATAACACCGTCCGAAGAGAACGGAGGCACACATACATACTACTTCGTCTAAGAAACGAGCTAACAGTTAAAGTCACCTAATTACACCGCTCTATCTAGCCGATCTATAAAGCCTTGTTATAATTATTAAACGACGGCTAGTAGGAAGGAGAAGATATAGCCTACTTACATACTAGGTAGTTAGTAAGCAAGGGCGAGGCTTGCTTGATTACTCGACTTCGCACGGACATCCGTATAGCTCAAGAGCACTCGACTTGCGCATACACCAATAGAGTAAACGTGCCCTCTATATATATTCCCCGTATAGTATCTTCTAATCGAGACATTTGAAACACTCCTCGTCGCACGTTAAGACCTAGAGACGTATCAATCCGGGTCACTTCTACGTCGTCTGTTACAAGCCGTTTGGTAGCTTAGCTAGGCTAGATCTAGGAAGTAGCAGGCTCTCTACGCGGATACCTTTACTGCTAAACATTATCCCGCCTATCTTACGAAGGTGTAACCCGGGTACCTACGCATGCACCTATAGATGCTGAACTTCCCTAGTTGCTTCCTTATCCGCTTGACACTCGGCTCCTCCCTAGCGATCCTACTAAGATTTTAGGAGATACATAGCAATACTAGGTACAAAATCGGCCTATAGGACTTTGACGCCGTCTCTACGGTCTATGCTACGCGAAGGATGCAAGAGCGAACCGTACATAAGGATGTAACATAGCCCGCCAATATGCAAGATTAGGAAGCTTACATTAAGTTCTTTGCGTTTGATAGTAATACTAAAGTAGACAGCGAGAAGTCGCACGAAATCCCTAAGACTTACACATACCTCCTAGTCTACTAGTGTTGTAATCTAGCCCGCCGCAACAGAAGTGCCGCAATACCGACAGTATGCGTCTTCCGCAATAGTACTCTAGCGTTAGCGCATAACCTTAGATCGGCATAGTTGCTTAATAAAGCATTTTTCCACGAGCATGCGTTAATGGATCTCGAGGAGAACACCTAGGCAACAATGTCCTCCTAGGATAATCTGCGTGACGAACCTCATTATAGCTTCGTCATAATAAGCAGCCTAGATTTCAACTCCGTTTTCATTACATTAACGCGGCACTCTCGCATCGCGTTAGCTATAACCGATTACCTAGGCCCTAGCTTGCACCTTTGAGCTACGCTAGCCGACGCCGTCCTCACTACATACGCATCTTATAGTACCGAGTATAGGAGTTCCTATGTAAGTAGCTTATTGGATCCTCGGCCGATCGCTACGAGACCGTCCGCTTATTAACAGGTTATAGGTATCCTCCTTGTAGACCAATGATTCGAGAATCCGACTAGGATACAACCAACGGATGTTCAATTCAAGTGGACAGCCGATGTGCGCTAGTCGGTCACTACTAATAATAGGCAACGCTGTTTGCGGCTGCCCTAACTATATACTAATCCGATCTTCGACCCGTTTGCGACGCTGTGCACGCTCGTAGGTTATGAATGGTCCAAAGCTTGGCTGTTTAGAACGCCTTATACAGTGTCACCTTAAACGCTGCTATATATGTAGGCGATCTCGCTATGGGATTATAATTTAGTAGTATTAGAGAACAAAGCTAAACACCTAAGCCTCGTTGACATCCTGCGTCAAATACTAACAGCCGACTTTACAACGTCCGTTAGGATCTTTATTACCTCAAAGAGGCTATTAGGTTACTTAAACAAGACTGCCTAGAAAAGCGTTATCCGGTACTTCGAAAACCTAGTCTTTCGCCTAGAGAGTCTTAGACGACGGCATCCTACACTACCTAATCGGCTCTTTGAGATCTAGCTCGAGGCGAAACAGCTCGAGACCTTCCTCGGCGAGACCTTCCTCGGCGAGACCTTCCTCGGCGAGACCTTCCTCGGCGAGACCTTTCGACTAATAATGAGCTCGCTTAGCGTGCGCGATAGTCGGATTAGCATCGAGCAAGCCCGTCGCGGAGTGCTCGTAACCTAGCTCGCATTTATCCATGTCCTACTGTCATTCGTAACTAGCATATTTAGGATGAACGTTAAAGAGATCAATAGCGCACTACTATCTATATAGGTTTGCTTCGTGGCTCTTGTAGTAATAGCACTCGGTACTACGCTCGGCGTTCTATTATACTAGGCTTCGAGAGCAGCGTACCCGAGAGCGCGTGGATCCTAGCCGGATCGGGACTCTGTCTTCGTTTATGCCTACATAGGCGCCTTGCGCAAGCTCGTTTATCGTTTAGAAGAGTAGCGAACTAGAGGAACTAGACCTCGAAGCAGGTGTAGGGACATCCTTATTTCCTAGAGATTCCGCGATATAATAAGCGTCCGACCCTGCTAGTCTCGCAGACTATAGTCCTCGCCGTTCTACTTAAGAAGTCGTGTCGCCTTAAGGTTTTAGAAGTAAGTAGACTATAGTATTTATCGTAGTACACTTAAGTCATTACTTAAGGTCATTTACGGAACTTGCTCCTAACTATCGACATTGTCTCCGAACACATTAATCTACAATCCCTCCCCCCGATGTGTTGTAGTTAGGAGCTAGTAAGTTAAATGCGCAAGCGTACTCTTAGCGACATTAATAGTCCTCTTCTACTAAAGGTCCTTTTCGTCTAGACATAGCAATTGCAGGTCCATCGCGACGTCAATAAGCGCTACTAGCCTACCGTATGTCCCTTGGCAATTAGCACGACGAAAGTACTTAGGATCTCGCCTCTTAAGGAAAGAGCATTTACTACCGTTACTTATATCTTGCATTAGAAGTGTCTCTTAAGGAAGCAGCGCAGCTTAGTACGATCTCTCTACTGTTCGACAATAGATCCGTAAAACAAGGGCGCTACGCCGCATCGTAGATGCATCCATCGATTAGAGTTAACTAATTACCGTTTCTATAACTAGCGTCTGCTAGCTACGAACGCTAGAGTTTAAGCGGCAATAATTCTAGTTACTTTACTCTATGTACTAACGAGTAATAATAACACGACGATTTCTATAGTTTACCTAGAAGGGTGTTACGAACATTATAACGGAAGGAGTTTCGCTAGGTAATCTCACGAGAAACAGCCTTAGCGGGACAGAGCAAATGCTTAGCACGCTCATTCGATCTAACTGCTCTACGGCTCTACTTAATAGAGACAACAGAGCAGATAGCAAGTATATATTGCGACCCGGTGAAACCGTGTCACGGTAGTAGAGCTCGGTAGACTTGGAGGTAAGTGTCAAAGGCACGGTTAGTATAGGGTATACTTCTCTCGATAATAAACTACTCTACTAGAATCGTTCCTAAGTATGCGAGGACCTTTTAGTTAGATTGCAACATAAGTTAAACACGAACTACATAAGAGATAAAGCTACTCGCTATATACATATAAGATTCGTGTCTCGTAGCGACCATCCGACTATTCGACTATGTCTTCGGTCGGTCGGTCGTCCTAACCGTTCGTCCGTCTATCTAGTCTGTTAGTTAGTTAGTCGGTTCGACTATTCGTTATGTAGCTTAGTTAGTTACGTGAAGTACTAACGTAGGTCCTTCTCTACGATTAGGTGGGACTACGTCCTTTTGTTCGTTACTAGGCGCCTGCGGCGCATGTTCGTAACACCGTAACACGGTTTCACCGGGTCGCAATACATAGCTCGCTTTGCTTACGACCGTGATTCTAGTAAGCATTGTTTAGTCTACTTACGGTTTACGTATATACGCCTGTTTCGGCCCTAGGACAACGCTATACTAGCCTCTTACTATACTTCGTCTAACCGTTGTCGTGTGTCTATAACACTCTACTACGTAATACTACCTTATAGGATCGCAACAATAACGTCCGGTACGACTAAGTTCCGGGAACTATACAAGACCGACAGGCTAAACTATAGAGACAACAATAATAGTAGACTAATGTTTAGAGTTATTACGTGCGATAGCTATATCTTAAGTAGTCTAGTAAGAAGATACGGTAGATAGTAGAGGCACGACCTTTCTTATACTTTAACGCTAAGTTATTGGACGAGTTTCCTGTCTAATTTCCTTGTAGCTAATAGCGGCGTAGTTACGTAGCGACGGCGTAGGGCAAGTTCTCGCGATATTATGCTAGTTGTACAAGCGACTGTTGTTGCCCGAATCAAACGTAGGTTCTCCCTATTTAGTATGTAGGAAGCCTGTTATTGTTAACTCCCTTGTTTGTTTATCGCTACCTTCGTTGTTGTTGTTGTTATTGTTGTTGTTGTTGTTGTTGTTGTTGTTGTTGTCGTGGTTGTACACGGACCTTAGCTTCGAAGCTTAACTATTTAAAGACCGAGAGGAAAGCTATCTAGCTAACCTTGATTCCTTAAACTGTACTAGTCTAGAGGGTCCATTGTATAACTAGAAGCCAAATCTACTTCCTACAAATTCGCCCCTACTGGACCTAATCCTATGTACATAAGCTCGGTACCACGATGTGTACTACAGCCGGTAAAAAGGTAAGCTTAATAATCGTAACGGCGTAGGGAAGAGTCTACAGCTAAACTGCTTTATATAGACCCGAACGTTAGACGCTCGTTACTAAAGCCGGTTATTAGACCTAAGCAATGTCCTGCCGTCTAAGCTCCTCTTTAATATCCTAGGCTACCTCGAAGCAACATCCCTAGTTAAAGCGTCCGCCGTTTCGTAGTAGTAGAGAGCACTGTGCCTCTTACTATATCTCTAGAAGGTGTTATATCTGCGAGTAGGGTAGGAAGTAACTAACAAGCTCACTAGTACGCTCCCTAATAGTCCCTTGTACGTCCGACAGTCGCGGCAAATCACGCTTAACGGAGTCTTATAGGATGTAGACGTTCCCTAGTACTTCCTTTTCCGCTAGAGAACACGTCTTAAAGACAATTAGGACGCTGGCCGCTTCGTTCGCTTCCGGCTTCCGCATCCGGACTATGTAGTAGAGGGCTACATAGGGACTGTGTATGCCATCTAGTAGTGCGGCCGACAGCTAGTAAGTAGTAGCGCTAACGGTACGGTCCGAAGGTAGGATCTAGATAGCTAGCGTCTTATCGGAAGGGCACTACGAGGCTACTACGGACGTGTGTACGCAATGCATTTTGACGGCCGCAAGGACATTATTATTTCTTGGAAGTAGCTTCGTAGAAGTCTTCGTTTGGAGATTCTCCTCGGGTAAGCTACTCTAGACAACACTACACGCCCACGATAGTGCTATTGTGAGCCTGCACTCGTCGGGCGGTATCCTTGCTACTAGCTTAATAGACAACAATGTAAAGATCTAGAAGCGATAGTCGTCTCTCTAAGCGGATTATCCTTCAGCTTACCCGGGTCATTACGGTAGGTTAGTTTAAGCATGCATTCTAAGGGGTCATGTAGGCGGTGTTACCGCGGTCTACGTCCACGAGAACAACATCGTGTCCGGCTCCGTAGATCTTCGTGTAAAAGTCTAGAGCATTGATACTAGAGATTGTTTGCGGACTATTAGCAATCCCGAACATGTCGCTAGCGTCCACGTTGCCGGATAGAAGATCGGCAAAGGCGCTCTACACGCTATTTAGATTATCGATTACACTTTAGGGGAGACGGTTGCGACTCTCTACAAGACTAGTCAAACCCTACGTACGGCTTATACTAAACTAGAGAAGGGCCGTTGCGTCGCACTTGTCTCGGGGTCTCTTAAGGAACAAGTAACAATATAGAAGGAAGACCGAGTCAAGACTTAGTCACTACTACGACACATAAGTCGCTTACTAATTAGCTATCTGTCTACCGTTACTTAGTCGTTTCTGCGACCCTTTCTTTAGCTCCTAGCGCTAAGTTGTTATACATAATCTAGGAGGCTTTCCGAGGCGGTACTTTTATAAAGACACACCTTGCATTGGTCGGGTATTATCTACCTAAATAAACCGTGTCTATACAATCATCCTAATACGCCTTCCTTATTAGTCGTTATCTAGACATACGTGTTGCCGTAATGGACCTAAGCCGAGCTATTCTCGCATAGGAGGCAACGCACGAAGATGTAGAGCCTAACGACTACTATACTATGTACGAACGAGACAATATAGGCACGACCGCGATTACGCTCAATACCGAAGATTTCCTAGACACGAATGTTACTATAAGCTGTAGCCTACCGCAAGCAAAACCCCGTCTAGATCTTAAGAGGCTAACTTAAGTCGATGCTTAGTAGCATAAAGATCGGCCGGTAAGCAATTTGCGACTTCCTAACAGAGTGTAAGTACTTAGAGGCCCTCCGCCATCCTGTATTTCGCTAATGGATATGTAAGATCGAGCGATATCGCATTCGACGATCACGGAACGCTATAAGACCAAGGAAGTCTACGGCGAAAGCTTGGACTAGAGATAATAAAGGCAAGCTTACTTCTCCTAGGATAATGCAGCGAATGCATATAGTCCGCCCTCTCCGGTCGGAGAGTCGGTAGTGCGTGAAATTGTAGGCGCACAAAGTGAGAGTGTTCATAGATAGGGACTTCTTTAACGACCGAGTACCAAGAGTATAAGCACATTAATGGAGACGCTTCTAGCGATGCTCAATGCACACCCTAACTGAAAGATGGAACAAGTGCCAGCCTGTCTCGAAAGCTGGGTAAGATCAGTCAAATGAAGCACTCACACTCGGTGCCACGTAGGCACCGTACTGACGGGGCCTCGATGCTTTCCAGACAGTAGAGAGACTGAGTCCCCACCCTGCAGACGTTGACTACGGAGGTCCCAATCACGGAGGCCTCCATTATTCGGAAATTGCATACAACATACTGAAGGCTGAGAATCAGACGCTTCGCATTGAGATCGACCACCTCAAAAGAGACGCGACTGAAGCAAGGACAAGGCATGTTGAGGACGCAGAAATGATCCGGGACCTTAAGGAGCAGGTCAGGCTGCTTGAGCTCCAGCGGCAAAGTGTCACAGGCAACTCTGGACGCAACCAGAGCAACGCCTGATCTTATGCAATCCCATAGCGGTGACTCAAGCATGGAGGCATCCACTTTTACCCAACAGCAGTTCTACACACCGAGCTCTAGTCGCGCTATCGACCTTATCCGCACAGGTGCCGAACACTCCAGCGATCCAGCCACTCCGGTACCTTCCCGAACACGTGCGGGGAGTACGAGCTATACGATCTCGCGATATCTCGATGTCAATAATCCATTGAGTTCCGAAGGGCCGTTCCTTGATCTTTTCTCAGCTCACGCGAATGCCCACTTCGACATCCAGGCCTTTGCTGAACGAGACGACACGAGCCAGCCGATGGCGTTATCAGAGAGTTCTCACGCTCACCCTCCTCCTCATCTTCATGCCACGGAGGATGGGGCCCCACAACATCAGTCCAGCTCGCCAGAAGCTTCAGTCCGACAGGGTGCTCTCAAGAGGAAAAGGATCTCGATCGGCGAAATATCACCTGTCGAGCGTCCGTCGAAAAGACAGCTTCTAGTAACTGACGAGCATGAACCTCATGCGAGACGCTCTGCCAGCCGGTCTCCCCCGGCACAGCTCATGACGCCAAGCGACACCACTGTAGAGAGATCGCGCAAGCGAAAACGAATGTCGCCTGACGAGCCATTGTCAATTGATCACCCCGCGAAGAGGCTGTCTCGATCTCTACACGCAGTCGCGCACCCCGGAACAGATGTGGAGATCCTGGAGCAAGTCGATGCAGAGCAGATGATGTTTCCTTGTACTGCGCTGTTGAACCGCGCCTACAAGACCCGCTTGGCGAGCAAGGTGATATTGTGACCTCTGCCAGCCCTCCGATTACCACGAAGTCTCTAGGACAAAGTATCCAGGACCCAGTCATTTATAGCTCCGAAGCGGCGTCATTAATAGACTCGGTACCGCTTGGCTCAACGGAGCAGGCAGAAAATTCTGGCAATGAAAGGTCGTCACTGCCACGTCAGCAGTCAAGCCCTAGTCAAAGCGGCATTGCTTCTATGCTGTCAGGTCCTGCGTACGGGTCACCCTCAGTGAGGGAAGACGGCGAAGATTGCTTCGAACGAGAGCCTCACGCCGCGCCAGCATCGTCATTTCTGGCTCCGTATGATAACAATGCGTCTTTGGAGATCGAGGGCTTTTCATTCCAGAGCATAGAAGCGAACATTGAGGAGGATGTGGCGAGTTCTGCCGAACATCAAGAGACCTCAAGCCCAGATCAGCAAAGGACTGGAAGTGGAACAGATGGCACGTATCGTGAGAGTGATGAAACGAGACCTCGAGGTTCGATGGAAGAGGTTGATCTTGTCACAACAAACACGACTAAGCCAGGCGAAGCCGAGGATAACGCTCAAAGCGTCGGTGAAGCCGAAGAGGATTGTCGGACTGAAGTCAATGAGCAGTCCGAGCAGCCGCACCAAGCTGCCGCTGGACGTGAAGAACAGAGCCAAAACAACATTGAAGCTGACGAAGGGGCTGAAGGCGATGCTGAAGCCCACGGGAATGCGCTACCTAGTGCTACAGCTGAAGCAGATGGCCGGGCAATGACCGAAGATGATCATACAAGTCAGACTCCGCCACCTGAACAACACCGTAGATTGTCTGCTTCTACCCGGGTGTCTGACCACGCTATGCTTCCACCTCAGCCAACAACAGCAATGACTGATGAAGCGTCCTCTTCAGATACTCAAACCGCGCTGGGGCAGAAGGCAACAGGGATCTCTCGGTCGACTCAACAAGATCGACGGACAGCACCAAGACCGAGAAGAAGAAATCAGCAGGGAGGATCGACAAAGCGTACGCCGAAAGTCGCCGAAGGAAGCAGAACGACCGAAGAACATGACGATTGTACTTCGCCGTCTCTAAGTGACGATGGGATCGGCCAAGACCCGCTCATACGGCGTATGCAACTGACGCGAGAAAGCTACTGGGAGTTTGGCTTCGACATCGATCTGGTGTTCGGTCACGAGTTTCCTGACTTCGAGCCATGCGGCATAAGTCTTGCGAAATCCGCCAAGCTGACAAACTCAGTGAAGGGATGATCGCAAGGCTCAAGCTGGGAGCAGACGTGATCACAGACCATCTGCGACGTTTCACGCAGGACGAAGGCATGGATCAGGAGGTGAACCTACTGCGTTGTCTCTTGAAGAGGAAAGACATCCACCCTGGACACAGCGATCCACTCGCAGTCTCAACGGCAATATACCAACAAAGGAAGGGTTGCCGGGATATGATCAACCTCTGCGACTTCGAGATGTACTCGTGCATGACTGTCTTGCGAGCCACGAATCGGGAAGGGTATGTCTCTTACACCGGGTCCATACATGAGTGACATGCTGACAATGACGCTAGTATGAAGCGTTGAAGCAGAAGATTGCCGAAGAGAAGGAGATCACGTACCTCGACGAGCTGCGCGATGTTTACCATTGCGTGCACTGCATCCTGGACCGCCTCGATTTGGCTTGGCATGGCCTGCATCTGCTCCTAGCCCTGTTTCTACGTGCGTCCATTCCTGAATGCTCCCCTGTCTGCAGTTGAAAAGCTCACCCCCATTTGACAGTGCGCGTTCCAATGAAGAGGTTGATCCCACTGTTCGCGGTTGCTACGCGGCCAGCTGCAGATTATCGAGTTGCGTAGCAGAGAGCTCAACAAGCCTGACTTCTCGGGACCGTGTTTGCGATATCTTCGCTCGTTGCTAGCTCGTGCGAAGCTGAGCAACGAGCCTGAGCTACGGTTTCCCTCCCCTCTTGAGAGGCTGGAGGAATGGTATGGCTCAGATGTGCCGTAAGTCGTCTACCCTTAGCAGTCGATGTGTCAACTGATCTGTGCAGCGCCACAGGGTACGGCAAGTCCTGCGATACAGTGCAAGACCTGCATCTTCACCCAGCTGGCAGGCGGGAAGAGTATTACCATTGGGTGACTCTCAGAGCAGCTATGTGGTTCGTCGCCCAACAAACTAGTCCATATCGTCTCTTCCCGATGTGTTGCAGTCAAGAGCCGGTGGGGCAAGTCCGCAATCATTTTTCGGCGTCATCAACAGGTCTCTTCTGCGAGAGGCCCTTTCCGTCCGGACAAAACCAAGGACAGGTCCATCGCGACGTCAACAAATGCTGCCAGCTCAGCGCATGTCCCCTAGTAACCAGCAGGGCGGTAGTACCTAGGATTTCGCCTGTTGAGGAAAGGGCAGCTATCTGCGTTGGTTATGCCTTGCATTGGAGTTTTCTGGAAGAAAGTAACGCAACGTGGCTCTCTTTGCTGTTCGGCAATGGTTTCATAGAACGGGGGGGCTGCGCATCATTGTAGATACATCCATCGATCAGAGTTGACTGTTTCCCGTTTCTGTGACTAGCGTCCGGCAGCTGCGAACGCTAGAGCTCAAGCGGCAATAATTCCCGTCACGTTTTCCTAGTGCTTAGAAGTGAAATTATATATCGTTTAATATATGACATCGGACTGGCTGTACATTGCATAATAGATCAATTCTACTAGCACGTTGCTCTATACATGCGTTCAGTGGCTGATCTTCCATTTTTCCAATAACATTCTGAACCAGTAAGACATGTTCTGGAAAGGGGACTCGGGTAACAGAAGCAGAACGCGACCTTCCTAGCGTCCAACGTTGTTGCTACTATTCGACTGTGAGATCCCCGCTTCGTACCATCTAATCCCTTCCATCTAACGAACTCTCACTCGATCGCACTTAGGCTCCCGATTTCGTGAGATTTAAACCCATCTGGATTCAACACCTTTGAGCACCGTCCAGGACGGGGACAGATCTAAAACTTGGGAAAAACACCCGCCCCCAGCGAAGCAAGCAGCGCACGACGCGCTACGACCGCCAATGCATCAGCGACGCACACCGATCACGACGCTCACACAGTCCTCTCTTTGATCGTTCACTCCTGTTCTATGTCCAACTATTTAGATTCTTGTGTAAGTCAGTCAGTCATCACATCGATGGTCTGGTAAGCAGTCAGTCAGAAGCTCTTAACGACCAGCTTTTTGGGTGTTGATTGGGGTAGGTAGGTTAGCGATAAACGAAGTTTAAAGACAACTCTACTACCACCTTACGCGGGGTACCACGCTATTCAACGCGTCCAGCCGCGGAACTCTGGTGCGCAGCGACGTTAATATAGAGAACGTGGAATACTCATTCCTTGCTCCAACGCATCCATCAAGATATCCTCTTGCCGGCCACGACGCGTGAACTACTTACGACCGACAAGCGCAAGGGTTCCGCTCAAGCCGCCGAGCCCACCAACAACGTGCGTCAGAGCGAGCGCATCGAACACGCGTCTACCGTTCCTGCCCCTCGCCCTCTCGATCGACTGTCCCCTTTGGCGCGCGACCGAGACTGACGCCGGCCGAAGCTCGAACGCTACGCCTACCATCAAGATCGGTAATGCCGATCAGTCAGAGGACTCGGACGTGACGCCTGCGCAGTCATAGCATTGCTGGGGAGCGGCTGGTATGCGACATCGACTTGCCACTTCGCCTCATACAGGCCCTTTGGCCCCAACTAGCTTCGGCCACGCAGTAGAGGAACCTTGTTGTGCTCCAACATTGTGAACATGGAGGCAGGGTGTCGAGGTGGAAATGAGATGGGGGCAGACGGCTCCTTTGGGGACCGATTCTTCATCTGTAAGCTCTGGTATAGTAAAGACGATCGGCAGTCCCCACGCATTCTCAGCCGCGCACTGCACTATGCAGCACCTTCGCCCCATACACAAAACGGTCCGAAGGGTGCGATACCAGAGGCTCAGAGGGAGACGGTAAGGTGACCTTGTCCTTCATTTGATACGGCGATGTCATGGAATTGGTATCTAGTCCAATTTCGCACTTTTGGACGCCACGCATCCTCGAACCAAACATACTGAGCTGGGGTGTAAGATATACTGAGCTGGGGTGTAAGATAGCGTGTGTGAACGCTCCTATGATGCCCAGTATTCCACTCAAATGCTTCTCGCATGCAATCACTAGCAGACATCGACTCGTGCTGCCCTAACTACTATGCCACGAACGACGTGCGGCAAGTCGTTTGTATTTGGCAGGGGCCTTGTCAAATGCTTGGCGGACCGGGGTCGGCAGGTCGTTTGAAGAAGTGATGGCAGGTCGTTTGTCAATTCCGCAGGTCTATAGTTGCGCCAAAATCACGCAGCATGAATACGGCTTCACAAGTAGATTGCCATAGAAAGCGGCTCAAAATATGATTGCGTTGTCGAGATATCGTCGTCGTCGCAAAGCGGGTTCGGCAGAGCCCGACGCTTGACTCGCGCAGCTAAACACTCAACCCCAACCCACTCTAGGTTATAACGATACAAGGGAGAGTCCGTTCCATTTTCATCACAAACACCGCGAGCAGTTATGGAGCTGGAGCAGGAGCAGCGACTAGGAGCACAGACGGAACATCTAGCAGAGGCGGACCCGTTTGAGCGAGTATTCAATCATTTGCTAGAACACCATGTTATCGTATGCAGGCAATGCGCATTTGCAGTTGTGCCGGCGCAGGTTAAAAGACACTTACGCGATCATCACCCAGGTTTAAGCAACGACGTCCGGAAACGCATCGTCGAAAGGAGTCGCGAAATGGGCTGCGTCGCCCACATATTAGATGACGTACGGTACCCAGATCTAGAGGCGCCGCCCGTCGTCGGGTTGCCCATATACGATGACGGATTGCGATGTACCGCTGTAGACCACGATGGAGTACGGTGCCATTATGTTTGCCGTGGGAAGACACCGCGCATCATCCAGACACATTGCGCTAATGCGCATGGATGGGTAAATGGTCAGAAACGAGGGGGCAACGCGAGGGCCAAAGCTGTACACGCCGTCAACAAGTTGTGGGAGGAAGGCCAGCATTGTCAGCGATTTTTCGAGTTTGACCCATGGCAAAGATATTTCCTAGTAAGTGCGAGAGGGTTAGACTGCCCATCAGGGGATCAGTCAGTCGAAAGGGCAGAGCAGGAGGAGCAGGCGGAGAAGATTTTGGCCGAGGGGAAAGCCATACTAGAGGCCGCAAGAGCAAAGCGAAAGATCGAGGCTAGCACAAGCCAATACGACGCGAACCCATGGTTGCAGTTTACCCAGTGGCCGCAGCATTTGGCCGGTTTCCAGAGAGAGCATTTGCTAGCGGCGATTAGCGCGGATCGCATAGGCGGAGGCAATAAAAGTGACAGTCAAGAGGGTTCAAGGGACGATAGCAACAGCAGCAGTACCAACAGCAGTACCGACAGCGACGACGACGAGGACGATTTGGCGGAGGCGTGTATAGCAACCAGGAGGTTAATCCGAACGGCATTTGCAACGTGCAGGCCCACCATTGTAGGTAGAGCTGCGTTAGAATTTGTAAACCGACGAGAAACAGGAGGAGTCAATAACGAGAAGCCCTTCTACACCGAGCAGCAGGTCAAGATGGTGAAGAAATACACAGAGCATCGGGTAAAGATTTTACGGTACATTTGGCGTACTGCCGAGTGGAAAACGAGGCCGAAGTACCACTTAACCAATGTGCAGAAGAAGAGATTGGAGAGGCTAAGGGTTATGGCAGCGAACAGCTGGACGGCCCGCACACAGAGCAGTCCAACGATCAGAGCCAAAACGAGGGCGGAGTTGCAGGAGGAGGGTTTGATGTTTTGGATCAGCATGTTCAATCACGAGTTGCGAGACCGCGAGTATGACACTGCCATCATCAGTGGGTTGGCCGTATTGGCGTTGGATACGGAGAGTGGCGGGTGGATGCCGGCGGTCAGTTACACGCCCAATTTGGCGGCTGTAGTGACGGTGTTGCGTGCGTTGGTTGTGTACAGATCATGGCAGCGCAGACAGAAGGAAATCCAGCGAAGGACTGTCGAAGAGGGCATCACGGAGGAAGAGGCCGAGTATACCGTCGAGGGAACGGTCGAGGTGTGCGAGCGATGGTCAAGAGATTCATGACGTTGGTCCAGTTCGACGGTATCATCAGTCCGATGGACCGGATCATGCACCAAAAGACGTACGGCTTGAAGATCCAGTTCAATAATAAGGCGGAGGGCCGTGTAGCATGGCAAGACGGGGATCGGATCAAGATTGACATGATCAGGTTTACGATGGGCGACATCCGGACGGTCGTGCATGGATTGAACGGAACCGTCAGGGAGAGGTTGGTACAGGATTTGATGTTTACCAACACAGCTAGGCTGCCAGCATTAGATTTGAGGCAGATCTACGAACAACGAGGCCGAGATCAGCGAGGATTACAGTGTTTTGCACGACGTCCGGAATCAGTTCGAGGTAGAGGGGGAGCGTTGGTTGTGGAGACGCAGGTTCCAAGAGAGAGCGATCGCTGAGCAGTTTGTCATTGGCGATTTGGATCACGCGAAGGAGAGGAGCGACATCCAATGGAATCGGCGTGGTGTTGAGCGATACTGGCGGGTCGTCACACGGTTCAAAGAAGAGTTGATGGCGGTCGTCCATTTGACAGCAGGAGCGCCCGCACGTGGAACAGAGTTGTTAACAGTGCGACACCGTAATGGCGTCGAGGCGAAGTATCAGAGGGGGGTGTTCGTCGAGCACGGCATGATGGTGTTCGTTACGGGTTATCACAAGGGATTCAATGCCAGCCAGAACGTGAAGATCATCCACCGATATGTGCCAAGGGAGGTCAGCGAGTTGGTGGTGTATTACTTGTGGTTGGTGGAGCCGTTTGTGCGTCATTTTTCGTTGATGGTGCAAGAGCAGGAAGAGTTTGCGACACAGCTGTGGCAGCCGAAGCCCGGCGAGGGTTGGGAAGAGGACGAGGAGTCTGGTGATGCAGAAGAGGGTCGGGATTTTGGTGTGCTAGGTAGAGAGGGTGCAGACGAAGAGGTGGAAGGCGAAGAGTGGAGCGAGGACGAAGGTAGGCAGAGTACGACGCAGCCCCAGCCAGAGACACCACCGTGCAACCCGGACGGTTTTTGGGACACAGACAGAGTAAGGAGGGTTTTGTACCGAGAGACCGAGAGCCGGATCGGGGTCAAGATTGGGGTCGGGGTATGGCGACAGGTGTATCCGGCCATCCACCGAGAGTTCACCAGGGACAAGGGCGTTATAGCGACGCTACTCGACCTTTACGAAGTGGAGATGCCGGCCACTACTGTGACATACGGCGCCAGTAAAGCAAGTGGACACCGCGGTCAACAAAAGGTCGTCTCTCCGCCGCGTGCGACTCGAGAGACGGCATCCGCACGCGTTGGTACTGGTCGATCACGTCTTTCCAATTGGTCACTTATGGAACTGTTGACAAGAAGGGTTCCTGGTCCGCGGGCCTGCAAAGTGCCTCCCCGAAGTGTAATGTGGACCTTTGATACCGTCATTCACCCTCAAGAAGCTCCAAGGCAGTGAGGCTTTGCATAACATCGTTCTCATCAGATGTTGTGAACAACTAGCAAATGCCGCAACCGAGCATAATAGCAGGAAGCATCCCCTACAGTAACATCAAGGGCCCGCTTTTCCATGTCACCCTATCAGCGCCGGATACACTCCTCCACATCCCGTACGTGCGCCTTCTTCATGACTTCTCCACAAGTTCAGTGGCAACAGCTGCAATGGGGATGGTCAGCACATAGCTGAGTAGCAGCACGCCCTAAGGATACTCACTGGGTTGCGGCCAGCCTGTTGGGACGACTCCTTCAGATCTAACGATGCAGTCACTATAGTGTCTGTGCGAGCAGCCGGCATCGGAACTAAGGGCGGCTCGGTGATGCCTCGGCCTTTCCATAACTTTTCTAGGGTTCGATCCGTTCCAAAAAAAGGAGGCTACAATATATGGATCTATTCCTATTGCTTCATAAGGAATGTGGAAGTACCCCTACACTTAGCAAGCGACGATCTTTTTGCAACGGGGCTTGTACCTGCGCTCAAGCTGCACAACGTTCTCGTAGTTTACATGCGTCTTCTAGGCCAACGTGCCGATGATTACCTCGCGAATCTTAATGCCCGCGAGGTCTTTGAACATAGCGTTAGTCTTTCCGAGGGTCTTGCCCCGCCTTTTACGTTGTTAGCTATGACACAGTTACATCTGGCCGGCACGTGGGGCGGGGGGATACGCGGTTACATTCCATCTCAAGCTAAGCTTTCACTCTCCACATGTTCATGGAACCACTCTTGGTGACGTATGCAGCGTGGGGTAGTATAGATGCGACAAGAGGAGTCCTTCTCCCACGGTTGTTGATTTTGAACATGAACATAAAAGTCAGGCGAGACCACAGAAGGAGCGTTACCTTCAACTAATATTGAATCGACTGTGCGAGATTCGAAAAACACGCAACAATGGCCTCTTCTTGGACTCGACGCGCCGCGGGCGTAGCAATGGGCTTCCTCGTCATGCTCCCCAAGACCCAAGCAGTCAAGCCCTGGCAGGACTACACGGCGCATAACCGCACACCATCATCATGCCCAGATTATACAGACTACTCCCAGGAGTCTCACGAGCCGTATTCCCACGGACCACTTGCTCTGCCATACATGAGGCCAAATCCAGGGTGTAGGACGTTCAACAGCTCGGCAGTCGAGGTAAGAGGCTTGACCTTCCCCGCCTAAAGACCAGTCTCCTCCAGTGTTTTGTCTCTCAGGAGCATTTACTCACTCTTGCTGTTGGGAAATATGTAGAAAGTCATCGACGACGTTAAATCTCGGATGAAGAATCCCGATCTGAGCCGGTTGTTTGAAAACACTTTCCCCTCTACTCTTGACACCACAGTCAAGTACTTCGACCCAGACGTCAACCTTGCCTTCGTTATCACTGGTGTAAGTGCCACTTCGAGCTACAGTCAACGTGCAAGCTTCGCACGCTAATCACTTCTTTGGTGACGCATAGGACATTACGTCAGTAATCTGATTTCTCGTTCGCGCCATACAATACCACCGCTAATGAGATATATACAAAGGGCCCAATGGCTTCGCGATACAGGCAACCAGTTTGCCCCACTGTACAAAGTCCTTCCCCAGGACGACAATCTGAAAGCGCTTGTAAAGGCCATCATCAACACCGAGTCGCGTTACATCGCACAGTACCCGTACTGCAGTGAGTGGCTCTCTAGTCGGGCACAGAGGCGTCAAAAGGCTGACAGGAATGTTGGATATAGGCTCCTTTCAGCCGCCACCAGAGAGTGGCCTAGCCCCCAGTGTTAACGTATGATTACACACGACCCACGTCAGGTAGTACAACAGGCGAGGTGAAATAATGTGTTGACGTTCGTTTGCTGTTACAGGATTATGCAACCAATGTCACAATCAATCCGTATGTCTCTTGGCCGACTGGAATGGAATCTCAGTTGTGGCTGACACGTCACTGTCGAATAGGCCTGTCAACAACCAAACGGTCTTTGAGTGCAAAGTACGATGCAGCGGTCTTCATTCGCGTTGACTGAACGCCATTGCTAATGCATGTGCATCTAGTACGAGCTCGACTCGCTTGCAGGCTTTTTGAAGATATGCCGCTCATACTACGCGAATACTGGGGACTCTTCATTCATCAATGCTAACTGTAAGTCATGAGAACACTGAAATCTCCGAAACAGAGTACGATGCAAACTTGACGCCTCGCTAACACCATGACAGGGATGGCAGCAATGAGCCAGATCTTGACTGTGCTCCACGACCAGTCACAGAGCTCCTGGGCCAGCGACTGGGAGTTTGTGAGCTATTACAACTTTTCCGGCATGCCAGGATCTCTGTCGCCGGCTGTCTCTAACGGAGGAAACGGCGAGCCTAAGAAGGCTAATGGTCTCGTGGGATCGAGTCACCGGCCATCAGATGACCTGTGTATTTTCAGTATGTTCTCTGCGATGCCGGAACTTTTGCTGCGTGAAGAAGAATCCTCGTACGCTTTGGGATTCTCTGCTAATCCCTCCCGCCCAGACTTCATCACGTCCGATAATGCCATGATGTCCGTCGAGCTCGGCCACACCGCTGACATGCTCGACAAGATCGGTGCTCTCCAGAACATGACAAGCAAGCTGCACGAGCACGAGGGCGTCATAAGACAAGCCGTCTGGGACCACACGCGCAGTCAGGACGGCATCTTTGCCTACGAGACCAATGGATATGGGGCCCAGTACTTTATGGATGATGCCAACGTGCCGAGCCTGGTGTCTTTGCCGTATCTGGGATTTGTCTCACGCAACAACTCGGCATACGTAAAGACCAAGGAGGCTATGTTCTCACGCGCCAACCCGTACTATGCTGTTGGCAAGAATTTCTCGGGGATCGGGTAAGCCAAGCCAGCTCCTGTCACTCTCAGTCCCAGAATTTGAAGACTTCATTTTGTGTGTAGGTGGCTGCATAGCAAGGGCTGTCAAATCACTAGAGCTTGGTCCACGAACGAGAGACTAACGAACTGCTTAAAGGGGTCCACACGTCAATGCCACGTACCCATGGCCTATGTCTCAGATCTCAGGTATCTTTGGTACAGACAACGACACTGAGATCCAAACCCGCTTGTCCGTCATCCTTGACAATACCTCTGGCTTGGGCCTCATACACGAGAGCATCCACATCTACAACTCGAGCGACTACACACGGCCCTGGTTCGCTTGGGCCAACAGTTACTTCGCTGAGATGATCTTGGATTTGGCGGAGAGAAAGCCCGGACTTATCTTCAAGGACAACACCCCGTACATGATAGGGGGCTAGAATTCTAAGGGCTGAAGGATGCTTCAGATATGCCGACGTCCTCGTGAGCTGTCGCTTAGAAACATGACACGCAGCGGCTCGGCGTTACGTCGGTGGGATCGGCAGAGGAGGAGAAACTGAACTACCTTCGGTAGATAGGTAGCAAAGTATCGTCGACCATCCATACCAACTTGCCAATTGAGCATCAACAGGGAGCATCATGCTAGCAAAAGGACGGTAGTATTCCTCCCCTTGTCTCAGCGGTAGCAGCAACGCGACACTTGACCTCAGGAACCTTCACTCCATTGCTGGCGGTGGACAGCCCCATTCACGACCGCCGCTTCCGTGTCAGCAAAGCCCAGCTACATTGTCGTCATCTGTCTCAAGCGTGAACTTCCAATCGTGTTGGAATGTCATCGCGGAATAAACGCGAAAGGACCACTTTCTGAACGCAAGCTCGTGCCGAAGCGCAGCGGCCGAGCCTACATCGCGCGTGAGGTGGTCAGAGTTCGTGCGCTCGGTCTCTCAGGATCGTCCCAAGACGCCTTTTCGTTCACGCAAAAGCACAAAGGCTGTCGTGAGGTGCTTCTGGATGACCTCTAACGTGGTCCGGCAACGCAGAGAGAAGTGAACGAGCGGCAATCGAACGGAGAGCATATGAATCACACGGACGCTGACCACCTCTCGCTCTAGCGATGCCGGAGCTCGATTTAGTGCGCGGTAAGGTTGCGGCCCGGCTCGAAACGATTGGCTGCTGGCCAGCGTCGGTCGCACAATGCAAGGCGCATTGCGGTGAGCGTTGGTTAGGTCCAACTTGAACCCGTTTGAAACGACAAGTATTCAGGGCAGCACACTGTGCGGGAAAGACAGAAAGAAAGCACGTGCATGGAAGGCGAAGTGACCAAAACTGGATACGCGGCGGACATGCAGAGTACCAATTTCGCGCTCAGTATGGCACAGGCTATTGTCAAGAGGAAAGTCCGGGGTCAGACGGGTGGTGGCCATCTGGAACCACAATCAAGCAGCTGTCGGTCCTACTTCTATACGTTGGATACATACGTGAATACTAGAGAGCGTTGTGACACTCGGACCCGCACTCAGTGCTAGTACTCATGGCCTATGCGGGATCGCGGTGCCAAGACAAGCATGCCAACATCGGCAGGCTTGTCTTGGCCCTGCAAAGAGCAAAGCGCTTTCGGCCGTGCGCTGGGCGCGCACCGCATACATCGTTCTGGGCAGGAAAGGATAGTGTCTGAGCACCTGGCTCCGGAGGGACAGGATAAGTCTGTCATCAGCTCAAATGCCATTCACGCCTCTAACGCCCTCGACGCCCTCGACGTCCTCACCGCCCTTACCGCCCGCAGTAGAGGATGACATCTTGGTAGCAGCGCTAGCGAGGCACAGGACAGAAGTTGGAGGCGCCGGATGAAGCCCCCCAAGCGCATGCTATTACAATTACGATCTCGAAGGTAGCATTGCAACCAAGACCGTGGCCATCACCCATCTGTACGTAATTGAAGACGATGAAGAATCGCTGCAGGCGGACATACCGAGCTACACGCCATTTACGTCCGCATGCTCGACGAAAAGAAAAGGCAGCATTGGAAGGACTTCCTTGCCGAACGGAACAATCTCTGGAGAGCCAAAAAATACACCCGCATTAGCAGCCAGGCCGCCAGTATACCTGCACTCCACCAAGGAGACGCTATTGCAGTGACCGAAGAAGCCAAAGCAACAATGCTCATGGCTACCTTCTTCCCAACGCCACCAGAGCCAGTAAGATGCGAACGTCCTTTTCCATTTCCTCCCTGAGTTGAACTCCTACCGGAAAATCGAAACGCTCTGCCCCCGCATCTACGAGATTAAAGACAGGTGAGTAAGAATGGGGATCTGTGAACGCAATTGATTTTCGGCTACTGACATTTGCGAGAGACACCGATTGCCCTCACCGTGCTGCAACAAGAGCGGCGTGCGCCTCACAAGGATGTCTCTGATGCAGTCCATGCAGAACGTGCTAAGGCCGCCCATGCAATCGAAGCGTTTCCCAGGTCCGGAACACAGCAAATAGGCGTGTAGCATCAGCGTTGTTGTCGGCGGTGACTTGAGCGATAACGCCCTTGACATCGGAGCTGAGCTGGTCGCACCGGTGATGAAACCTGCCCCTCACACAGTTGCACACTCTTCCTCCTTGTCTGCTGTATAACGGGCCGTGTCATTTTCGGCTTTTCGTTTCTGGTACGCCTCCAGAACACCGCGCGTAGTTTCTCGACCAAGCTCCTCCGCAATCTCCCGGAATGAAGCCTTCTTCTCGTCGCGGAGCTGCACAATACGGTCCTTCTCCGGTTCCGCAAATCGAAGCAGCCCTGATCGCTCATGCACTTCCTCCCCGTCTGCCGTATGAACGGCCCTCTAGACTCGGCTATTCGTCTCTTCTACGCCTGCCGAACACTGCTCCTGCTGCCTCGGCCAAGCTTCTTGACAATCGTTTCCCATGAAGCCTTCTCCACGTCGTGAAGCTGTTTGATAAGGTCTATCTCCCCTGGCGTAGATCTGACTCCTTCGCTGTGCCCAACCGCCGTAAACATTCGATTTGATTGCGGTTTGCGCATAGGGTACGCCCTGGTAGTCGCGCTTGAAGAGAGATCTAGTCTGCATCTAACACTCTTTCTTGGACGCGTTCGTCAAGGAAGGTGAGCAACACCGCGTCCTCGTCCTCCAACCAACGTGACATGTCGATATACGCTCTACTGCGTTTACATCAGGACATGTCTACTGGAGATATCGTCGTAGCGAAAGTCCGAAGAAGTATTGCAATTGACATGCCGCTATAACACTCTCAGTAGCTGACATACGCCCAACTACTGCATATCTGTGATCGGGTGGGACGAGTTGGAGAAAGGTGTGGAACAGGGCTACTGAGGCTGGATGCAAATCAAGGCCACACGACCATGCGACAACCAACGCAGCCGTCTTCGAAGAATGTTACTTGGATGATCGGTGTATATGCCCGCAAGTAAGCATCGTGAGCGTATTGCGCAGAGGATGTAAGTGGCTGCCACCCTGATACGGCTGGTATGGTGCACATCCAATAAATGTTTAGCTAAAGTCTATCGTTGGCGAGGTCTGAAACGCCACTGCGACGAGCGAGAGGAGTTTGCCCGTCGGTCAACCAATGAGCTGAACGCTAGGCGGAGACAGGAAGTTCAGGGCTATGTCTCGACGTCCGTCAGTCAAGAAGAAAATTCGTCCAACGAGGATACAAGATCCGATGGCCGTTGGGTACTCAGTTACTCAGTTGCACAATAGTTCCAGGTGAAATCCTGCGTATCTCGTTGATCGTATGCCAGCCAATAAGCGGCGTTGCACGAGATCTTTTCTCTTCTAATGCCGAGGGTGGAAGAATTCTACAACGCCAGTGTAAAGCACCCTTCCCGCAGTTACCTTCCATCTAACCCTATAAGGACGCGATTGTGGGCACAACGTCCCATCGAAAGACGCTGAGGGACAAGTTCTGGACGATAGGACAAAGGAAATACTAAACGCAATCGATGTAGGATTTCGCAATGGTGATGAGACCATCGATGTCCGACCATCCAAGCGAAGTAGACGGCTCTCCCTCGTTGTCTGGGTGATCTCATTGCCGTTTTACGCATACACCTGCGCTGGGGCCACCGTCGCCGTAGCACAGATAGCGTCTGAGAGTCGATCCTGGGAACAACGCCACAATATCAGGACGATTGGCTATGACTGCTCGATTGTGGCTGCTGGCGAACCCCGCAAGCGGTATCTTCGTCCCTCCTCACGACGGTGTTCGCGAGATACTGCTCCCCGCTCCTGTGGCGGACATAAGCGTCGCAACCACGTCTCATCTTCCGAATGGTGTTTCGTCGCTGACCTTCGGCTATCATCCTCTCCGTACGTCGATCTCTCAAACCAGCATTCGCCGGGTATGTCCGGACGGCGGGTGTAGTATTCATCCAGCGTCTGCAGCTTGTTGAAAGCGATGCCCGCGACATGGGCGCCAAATTCCTTACGCAGTGAAGGACCGAGCAGCTCGAGGATACTCACCTTCTGAATGTATCCGTGTAAACATCGCTTGCGATAGAGCCATTCCACAGAAGTTACTTGTGAGAAACAGCGAACGTGTGAGTCTGTATGCGATTAGATGCGACACTGTCGCGTTGTACCCGCTCGCTCATGCTGTGTAGCCGAGGGTATATTAAGCACAGTCTCGGGTCGCCCAAGATCCTGTTACTGATTGAATCCCACCAAGCTACTGTCTTCCAATGATTACGAATTAATGTAACCCGTCGCACTGGTGGTTGTATAGACCGTAGCGGACGTGGTCGATCCGTATCCAGGCGGTCCAGCTAACGTTGTCGACGCAGTCGCAGACAAGGACGTCGACGAGCCGTATTCGGGCGGTCCAGTCCTCGTTGTCGACGCAGTTGCAGAGGAGGATTTGGACGAGACGTAGCCCGGTGGTCCAGTTGTGGTGGAACCAGTGGAAGAGGATTTCGTCGGCGATGCAGTTGTCGACGAGCTAGACGTAGTCGGTCTAGATGCGGAGTCGGAACCAGACGCAGACGAGCCAGAGTCGTCGTCAATGGCGCCAATACCGCACTGTACCAGGTACGGATGAGCCTCAGTGTTGAAGACCCACTGCGCCAGGTCGATAACGCTCGGGTCGGAGAATGCAAGATAGAGATACTTCAAGACTTCCGCAAAGAAGAAGCTACCGACAGTCAGCGGTCAAGATCAGACATAACGAGCGCGGATACCTACGAGTCGAGAATGTTACTCATACTGCCACCAAACGGCATGTTAACGTTGTTGACGGTCGCGAACGCGATGTTGTTGCGCGCAGTGTTATTAACGGCTTGGAATACCTGCCAAGCGTACTCCTGCCACCGCGGATCGCCGGTGATACGGTACGCGTAGAAGAGGGATTCGATCGGCTCAGGCCGGGATGACCAGTTTTCGTCACCGTCTGGAATGAAGTAGCCGTACTTGGCAGCCCACTTACGCTCCGGCGCATCGTTGTCGTCAAGAGAGTCGTATGTGAGGTTGGATGAGTTGTACCAGGACCATTGGAGCGGGCCAAGACCCGTGAGAGTTGTGTTGTACGTCTGGTGGCATCCGTCCGTCGTGGCAATACCAAGATCAATGAGCTCCGGCATGTTGAGCAGCTTGGCACCCAGGAGAAAGTTGCCGCCCGCGAAGCAGGTAAAGTCGTCTTCGGTTAACGCGATGGTGCCGTTTACGTCCAGCTCAGAGATGAAGGTGAGGCCAGGGAAGCCGTACGGGTGCAATGCGATGTACTCGATGGTCGATTGGACAGCCTGCAACCAGAAGTCTTTATACTGGGTTGTGGTTGCCGTCACTTGGTACTGATACGTCTTGAGCAAGTACTCCATGAAGCTGTCGACTCCGGCATGCCACCCACCGTCGAAGCTCAGCATTTTACCGGTGTCAACGTCAAACTGCGTACCGACGAGTCCTGGGAATGCTGGTGCTGGAGACGGGTTGATCAAGTAACTCTCTGCGCGCTCGGTGAGCTGTCGGTAAGTCTGATTGCCGGTCAGATCAGACAGTCTGAACCAGTCCAGGATGAAAGTGCCAGTAGAAGCCGTGTTGGTGGAGTTGTAAGTGACGTTGGTGGCAGCGACAGTGTACGTGCCAAACACAGGTTCGTTGTCTGTGAAGTTGACGTTTGACGACGCAAGTCCAGTAGGCGAATCAAAGCCAAACGCAATCTTGTCTGCCAACGACACAGCCTGGGCTAGCAACGCTTCGATCTGATCTTGAGGGTAGTTATTGTAGAACTGCCCGCTCTTGAGCAAGTCATACGCGGCGAGCAGGCCTCCCAGATAGCGAATGCTGACATCGAAGATCTCGACGGGCCCATACGGCGTGGTATTGAAGTCGATCGTTGAGATGAAAGCCAACTGCTTCGCTACAACATCGCGCAGGTCCATAATGATGGCGGTGTCGATCGCATCCACGATCGTAACGCCCCATCCAAACCAGTCATTGACGCCAGACGCATTCAGAGGCTGTAGTTCGTCCATCCCGAAAGTATACTCAACGTAGGCGTTCCAGCCGTAAAGATATGCTTCCTTGACAGCGGCTGCGTACGCAGCGTTCCCGCCTTTCCCGGCAGGGAAGTTGTATTGAATCGGCGTGCAAGCTGGCAAAGTGCCATTGCCAGTCGAGCTTGGGCCGGAGTGCGAAGTTGAATTGGGATATGGGGACGCGGTTGGAGGCTGGGTGTTGGAGTAGCCCGGCGGCGATGTGTAAGTATAAGAGGGGACCGCTGTCAGCGAGGTAGTGACAGGAGGCGTATAGTATTGAGGCGAGATTGGCCCACTGCTCTCGGTCACGAACGGCGCGTTCGGCCACCAAACGACGGATGAGTAGGAAGCAGGTGGGTAAGTCGCCAACTCAGACGTGACGCCGCTATCTGCCGCAACGAGAGCTGCGAGCAGCGAGAGCGATGCGAACGAGCGCGTCATAAGTGCTGCTGCCGTACTGTCTCGCTCCTGGGACTCTTGGGCGTACAAATGAAAAGGAAACTCCCCTCAACCCGCCTAAGAGACTTCTTACCTTTTGACCATAATCGTGACCTGCAATGTTACGTCCTACAACTCCAGTGCACCTGCATGTTTGTTCCTTAGTGCAAGGTTTGAGTGCGACCTCTTTACCATTCCAGCAGCCGGCCCCGCCTCATCATGCACATCCAGGGCAGAGGTCAGGTACACCCGTCGTTCCTCACACGATCGTTGGCTGGAGCCGAACAGCTTGTGAGCTTGTTCGTGGGGCATGGGGTCAGATTGCGGATTGATTCGACGTCGAGTTGCTGCAGGTCCTGATATCAATAAACCCCATTGAGGTGTTAGGCGCGGGGTCGATGTTACATCCGGATGCGTTATGCCGAGCCCGAAAGGCAAGCACGCGCCATCAAACGCTAACTTGCAACTAGGAGCGATAAGAGACGAGGTAAGACGTGGGCCACACCAGCACAGTCTTGATTCAAGGTGGCACGATGAGCCTGTCAAGCGAACATATCAGTGGCGTAGATGCATGATATTGCAACGCAGACACGAGAGACTGGGACCCGTGTAACAACGACACATGCAGTCTCACGACCCGTAGCCCACTGACCTCCACTGACAGATGAGGCAGATGTGAACAAGAGGGTAACGTCAAGCGGCACTACTTCGGTTGCAAGACGCGAAGGTAGTATCAGTCCCTCAATAAGCAAGCAAGCGAGTTAGTAAGCTGCCGTCAAGTGGGCGGCGCATCTACGCCACTCATCGAGCAGTAACTTCTATGTACTCATATCGCCCGTGTCAAAGGCACATCCTCCTCATCATGACAATCACAAGTCCTTCTTCGCTTCTTCCTGCTGGAAATCACTCGTACTCGGCGTCAGCACCCCATCGCCCTCCGTACTGGTTCCGTCCGCCATATC
Organism: Teratosphaeriaceae sp. CCFEE 6253; assembly: GCA_033119285.1. Taxonomy (NCBI): domain Eukaryota; kingdom Fungi; phylum Ascomycota; class Dothideomycetes; order Mycosphaerellales; family Teratosphaeriaceae; species Teratosphaeriaceae sp. CCFEE 6253. Next base: position 33,158 of record JAWDJV010009404.1, read on the forward strand.
CCATCCGGACTCCGCTCCGGCGTCTGCCTCGCTCTTCCTTCTCCGGCCGCGTCCGAACTGATGGCCTGTAAACTGAAAATGAGGCTGGTACATGAGACATCGAAGTTCATGAGCCCCCGGCGTAGAGCGATTCCGATGGTAAAGAAGGCCACAAACTCGACGAGCAAAGTCGAGCCTGGGTGGGGAGCACCAATTTGAAGAAGTACTGCAAACTTCAACTGCTCGGAACAGTCGCCTTAGTCTTTCTCACGCCATCCTGCGGACAGGGCCAGGCGTTCTCACGGTTGCTCTGTGCTATTGCAGAGTTGATTGTGATGGTGATGATACCGCACAGGGTGTGTTTCGAGAAAGCAGGTCTACAGTACCCTCATGTGCAAATCTTCGCACGTTGGCATAGGAGGCAATACCCATTTCACGGGGGGTCGAGACCGCCTTCAGCCCTCGCAGATATTGACACCTGTCGCTTTCACTTCTGGCGTTCGACTGTGTCGCAGCACAGCTTGACACTTGAGACTTCGTGGGAAGCGAGATCAGCCCTTGACGATCGCATGCGAGCTGAGTTGCTTTCAATGACGACTTCATGGTTGATGCTTGGAAGACTTCCGCCTCTCGCAACCTTTAGGCATCTGATTATAGGCATAGTGTACACTGAGCATCCGATTAATTGGAGCGAATCATAGTGCTCTTGATAATCCCTCGTCACAACGATCTTCGTGGATGCAGTCTCTTGATCTCCGGGAAGGATCCTCTCAAAACTTTCAATTTCCTGTTGCACCATGGTGCTCCGCTGTTTCTTACTTGTGTCACGGCATGATGATGATGGTGTATTAGTTGTTGAACTTTGCCTGGATCATTGGCGTCAACGCCACCATCTCTACCTGGCTCACAGACTCTACGACTTCAAGCCGTGGCAGATCACAGCAACGACAGCGAATTCTGAAGGGTTTCACTCGCCAAAGTCCACTGATTACTCCCTCCTGATTGTGTACGAATTCAAAGAGTCGTCAGATTCGATGATTGAGCCGTTCTTGATACGAAATGGCTTTGCTTCAGAGTATTGGTCCGGCTAACAGCTGTCAAGAAGGTAACGATCCGACCATGCATCTAACGACCAATGCAGCTGACATTCCGCCACAAATAGCACGAGGACGGAACTCTGCACGTGAAGACGAACAACTCGGGGAAGACTAAGGACGCACGTAACGTGCAGCAGCGTATATCTTGCCGGGCCCTCTGGAAATATTCACATGACGACCATATCTCGACGTGTCGCCTATGGAATCATACCGGCGATGGTCTGGAGCTCCTACATGGTGTGCGAATGGTCTCCAGTGTTTGCGGCCACGCGAATCGTAAGATCAAGCTAGTCATGAACCTCTATATGCAAACCGCTCTCACCTCGTTTGGATCATCCTTCACATACACAAGGGAAGCCAGGCCATCGGTTAATCATTTCTCCCACTCGAGTGAAGCTTCCAAGTGCCAGCCGTTGACTTTAGCAGACTCTCTGTAGGAAGATGGGGTGTCTTGGTTAGTCTCTACATCAGCGCCGCATTTTCTGCAGTGCGGTGCCTGCCATCGTCGTAGCGATCCATGCCTGTGATCTGTTCTTTACCGCAGTGTTCAATGGCTTGCTCAACCCGCGCATTCAGGATACGTGGGTTCATGGTGCGGAGGCTTTGGATAGTGAGTGGGTTTCCGGTTTTCGCAAGTGGGACACCAGACCCGTGTTATTTTCCAACGTTACAGTTTCCCCCAGGGTGAGGCAGGCACAGGGTTCGCTCACGGTTCGCCTCCTTACCGGTGCTTGAATTGACCAAGATCATGCACTACGATTGCAGCGGCCGGATCCTTGCACATTGGACCGGTCAGACACGGGTAGCTTTCCTCAGAATGTGCAACGAAACATCCGCGAGCGTGATCAGCCAATGATTTTGTTGCGGGTCGGACGCCAGAGCTGTACGGCAAGTTAGCGCGAAGCCATCGCAAGCTGCAGACTTCACATACAGGAGGCCGCCTTCTGCCTCTCATTCATCATTCAGTGGTGGGCTATACAAGATACACTCTCACATATTATCGACTGGAGCTGCGTGAAGTCATTTGATGGACTATCCTTTCACTATGCCGTCGCCAGACTTCGCAGAGATGTAAAGCAGAGCAGTAAGTTTGTCTTCGAGATGGCACATGCCTTATCGCTAAAGGGCTCTTCAAAGATTCGGACATCTTGAGCAAGCTCCTGGAAGCGTTGCACGACATGCAGCGTACTCAGCCTGCCTGATTCCGCGGCGTGAACTACAAGGTCCAAAAGAAAGGGTTTCGTGATCACGCTCGTGCCGAGCAATTCAACTCGTATACAGGTCCTGACAACTACACCCGAAAGCTATTGGAGGCGTTTGCGGCGGACTGGAGAACCGCTCCCTCCAAGTTTTGGGAACACGGAGTACAGCATAGCACCACTGGCACGCATGCCCCAAGCCAGCTCGTGGAGCTGTATATCAGCACAAAGTGCGAAGACGGTTAGTCTCGCATGGCACAACGTATGGCTTGCATTATCCTCGCGGATACACTGAATACTATCACAGAGCCATTGGTCGATACAATTGCGCTGGCTGTACACGCTAGAAATCGGATACAATTGTCTGTACGAGACGTCGCCAAAGTTGTGAAGTCGATGGTGGACTGGGGCCATCGATATCGTAATCTGGAGATCGCTCTAGGAAATGGCATTTGTCTGGTACTAGGTTGCACGTTGTCCGAGTCCCAGTAAGTCAGCATGCTCAGTCGGCGAATGCTCATACGTTACTGACGGCAACAGTTAGTGTAAGCTTATGGGAAAGAGTCGAAAGCGATTCGACGCAGTGCTCGCCGTCATCAACAAGACCGATGCGAGAGGTTTGTCAAGACAATACGCAGCGCTCCGCGACGCGATTTTACAAAGCCGAACGCAGCAGCTAGGTGCAGCAGGACCATACTGGCCGCCAACCTCGTCGATAATGCCGTCGGAGCAGATACTGATGTCTCCAAACACGGTGTGACAAGAAGCATATAGAGAGATGCATGGGTAATGAATGGCAGTTCATAAGGTGTATCGCGTGACAGCGTATCAAGGCGGATATTGCGTGTTCATTAAGGGGTTGAGGTGATGGACATATCGTTCAATCCGCGACCGTTCTTGGACGAGGGGAGTGTACGCGTTCATACAAAAGTGATGGACGATTTCGCGCCCATTATAGGCTGCAATGTTGAACGAAGCAGGGTTTGTTGTGCAATCAACATCTGTGCTTAAATTCCTTCCTGCGTCTCCACTGTCTTGCAGACCTGGTATCAGTGATCGATGATCTTGGCAAACATGCAGCCCACCATGATGTATACTCCTGAGCGACCTCAACAAGTACTGCATACGCGAGTGTTACCGCAGATGTTTAGCATGTCGAGCTCGAGCTACTCATGATCTACGGTGGCTGTTCGATGCTGCGTCTGGAACAGTCTACTAGACAGCTATGACTTGGGCTCATGCGGTCGAACCTATCGCACCTGCAGAATGCCGACATAAGTCTGATAGCGATAGCTCTTTAGTGCCTTACTGGTCCGAGGCCAAGTGGACCTACGCAAGTTGCAGGATAGCGTGCATGCGACGAATATCATCATAGGACGGAACAATCCATGCGGCTTCCGCCCAATGCCGTCTCGCCACGAGATGTCGTTCCATTTCGTTCCACGTCACAGTCAGGTACGAAGGTCTGGTCGCCTCACCCTCGGGTCGCGGGGATGATGAAGCTGGCCATAGCTGTTACAAAGTCAAAAGCAGGCATTGCAGAGACATGTGCGATAAGCATGGCTGGATCACTCACCCGGCGGTATGATCTGCTAGTTGAATTGCGGTGGCAGTCCAGCGTGTACTTTGATGATGCTGTACCGCGCAGAAGGCAGCGAGATCATTGGCAGACAGTCCCAACCGACTACAGTGCAATCACGATCATGCGGATGATTCCGGGGATCTTTAAGGGTGGCGAAAGTCAAGAACTACATGATCAAAATGTACGTATGGACGTTAGTGTCCCAGAGCATGGATATTCCGGTCCCCGAAGAACTCACTACCTGACGTCTGCATCGTGACATCAGCCTCGTCTCTCACAGAGCCTCGAGTCACTGGCATAGGCGCGTTGTCAACTCCTGAGGATCGACCGAAGTTTCCACATGTATATCAAAGATCGAAACAGGAGAAATCGTAAGGAGATTTCCGTAGCTCCCAAACTATACATTGGACAGCGACGATAGTAGTACGATGTTCGATCCATTGTATCCGAGGCAGATTGTGGAACCTCCCGTTGTGAAATCTTAAAAGGACTTTGGGACTGGACGCAGCTGATGGTGTCGTTGCGCAAAATTTGGTTGAGCATGCGTGTTGTTCAGCTCGTACCTATCGACGAGCAATGCTTGGACTAGAGCAGACATCCTTGTAGACTCTCCCTATCGTCGCTACTATTACGATATTGTCACCTCTGCACTCGATAAGGCGCAGCGATGATCATGCTAGTCGCATAGCTGTTTATAGGTAAGGTCCACATGCGGACTTCCTTCGCAAGCTCTCACGCCCGACGAGGACTCCGTCGCTTTTCGCTCAATACTAATTATTTCTCCGTCAGTAAAGGCACGCGAATGCTTGTCACGAGCCCAATCACCATTAATTAGCTGGGCGCCGCTACTGGTGTAAGCACAATAGTGGAAGGGGACTACTCTACGGAGAGAGCTTACTACCTCGGCTTCCTGGATCTCGACGTTACTGGCCGAAGCGGCGAGGAGGAATCTCTACGTACAACACCGTTATTTTCCCTTGCTGTCAAACACGCGACCGACAGGACCTTGAAAGAGCGACTCGGTGAGACACCCGAAACAAGCGAAGCACTCTCCGACGAGGCTGCCGCCTTGGCAGTGGAAGTGAACACGACGGGAACCCTATCTCAGACCACTCTGGGCCTCAATCCTCACACTGAATGCTGCCTACGCCCATACTTCTCCAGTATGGACTGTTAGGATTTAATGTCGGCAATCACGATCAGATCAGCCACCACGAACCTATCATGTTGAACGTACATGCCCCGAACTCTGCCTTCATCTGTGGATCACAAGGAAGTGGAAAGAGTTACACCCTCAGTTGTCCCCTCGAAAACTGCCTATTGGCGGACGCGTGCACTGGTACAATCCGCCAGCCACTTGCCGGATTGATCTTGCACTATGATATTGATTCATTCGGTACGATCGCGGAGACGGCTTCCCTCTGCTCCCATGGGATCAAGGTAAACGTCCTGGTCTCAAGCAGCAACCCTCGAGGCCGCACAGCGCAACTACCTAGCTGCAACCGACAATTCGGAAAACCTGACCGTGGAGAAGTTCTTACTACCACCGAGTGAGCTCAGCATCGAGCGTATGCACAAGCTCATGGCCTTTTCCGAGAAGAGCGATGCTGTTCCTCTGTATATGGAGGTCATTCAACGAATTCTAAGGCAGATGGCCGCATCGGGCCAGGGCAGAGGCTTCAACTACGGCGAATTTCTCCACCTTCTCGATGAAGCTGGTCTCTCTATCGACCAACAACGTCCAATGAGGCTCCGTCTAGATCTGCTTCGCAATTTCATGCGCTGCCCACCAAGTAAAACGGACCTAACGAGGAAGAAGGCAAGGAAGCTATTAGACCTACAGCCCGGTACTATTACAGTGGTCGATCTGTCTGATCCGTTCGTTGATTACCCCACGGTCTGTTCGCTCTTCGATATCTGCCTGAGCGTGGCCAAGGAGAAGAGGCCAGGGTGTGGGATGGTTGTTGCACTTGACGAAGCTCACAAATACATCGATCAGTCACCGGCGGCCACAAACTTCACTGATCGCTTGCTCACTACCGTACGTGAGCAGAGACACATCGGAACCCGGCTTGTCATTTCCACGCAGGAGCCGACAATCTCGGAGAAGCTGCTTGATCTGTGCTCAATCAGTAGTGTGCATCACTTCTAGTCTCCGGCTTGGTTCCGGAGCATCCGCGATCATGTCGACGGTGCATCAGGTCTCGTCAACAATGATAAGCATCTGGCAACGTTGTTCGAGCATATCCTTACACTACCAGTCGGCGAGAGTAGGGTCTTCGCCCCGGGTGCTTTCGTCTGCTTGAGTGCCGACGGAAGACTTGGATCTGGAGTGCTGCAGATGAGAACTCGTTCTCGGTTAGGAACTGACGCAGGAGTCAGCTTATTGGCAGGGACAGAGCTGGCGGCTCCTTTCGGTGACACAAGTCTGCTTCGGCTGGTCGCGAACCGAGTAACGAGCATAGAGATGAACATTGACCTCAAGCTGTCAGCGCTCGATCTGTGCGGATCGTTCGGCCCGCTATTCCCGAGGATAGAATGGTGCATGTAATTAACAACCCTTCTGTGTTGTCCCCGAGCGCACGATTGTCATGATCTGGTGACGCGAGCTCGAAAGTAAACTGACATTCTGTACCCGTGGAGCACGTATGCCTGATGGTGTTTCTTGTGAACGCCAGCTGGGTAGTGCTTTCTGCGAGGCTATGCATCTCTAGGGCAACGATGTAAAGCAGCCGAACATCACGCAGGTGCCGCCGGACCTTTCGCGAACGTAGAATTGGCACAATAGGTGTGGTCGAGAGTAGTGGCTACATAGCTGTCAAAGACGCGATTCTCCGCCAAATAGCAATGCATAGCGCTCATGAAGACACATCCTCTCGATAGTGTTGAGGGCAATCGGTCGGTATGCCTCCGGTACGGTGTGGTTTCTCTTCCCAGGCTTGCGTAGCATCACTGTTCTGGAGATATGGACGTGTGTTAGACTGTACTCTGGACGAGTATTTCGCTCAAAGACCCTTATCAGATGGTTGCCCAGCAGGCTGGCGGCTGCCTGGAGTGTTCTTTTGGGTATGCCGTCTGGTCCTAACGCCTTCAAAAGGTGCTGTTGTAGTAAGTGCTTCTGTAACCTCCTTCTCGGTCATTACTAGTAGCTCGATCTGGTTGATATACTGTGTCATGTATAAATCCTTCAGATCCGTGGTCACTGGTGGTAAAAAGAAAGCTTTCCGAATGTAGAAGGGAGTCTAAGCAATCCTGAAAGTAAAAGTATTTCATCCTCTTTATTTAGGCGTAGACTGGACTCGGCCTAGACTTTGAGGTAGCGCTATCGAGGTACATCCTACGTCTGTAGCGTCCGTGTCTAAACGACACGAGGCTGCCAATCTGCAGTGACTGAATAGCTGCTAGGGTAAATACACTGACCTCACCACAGCAAGATCATTCTCTGCGCAGGGCATACGCAGTTCATAGAGCACCTCACTAATTTAGTCAGTTCTGTGTGTGCCAACAATCATCAAGATACGCGAGCGATGGATGGCGACTGATGGTTACTAGGGAGTATCCAAGGCAACGTTGAAGATGGAAGTCTGCTCGACGCAGTGGGCCTCCTCCATCGCCTCCTGCCGCAGTCGATCGCCATCTTAGTGGCTCACAGCAGAGCTCGGCCGTATCACCGCTACCGGTCCATGCTCTGCCCACCATGGATGGAAAAGGATTGGCCACTTAGGTCCCGATCATGCATGGCGGCCAAACTCAAGGGACAAGCTTGCTCGGCAAACAGACTTTCGTTGGGAGGAGTCAATGCCGGATGCGAGGAGTGTGCTGGCCATGGTCACGCGTTTTCACGGTTTGCGCAACCTTCTCCCAGATTCTATGGCCACCTAGCACACAGTTAGATGGCATGACTCCGTACCCCGCCACGTCCGCAGATACTGCCTTCCCATTGCAACTTAAGACACTGGGTACACGGACCTCCCCAAAATGCCGAAGTGTTGAATCTGCCGTCGAACCTTTGAGACTCTCGTTTATCTCAACCAGCATGTGAAGACCTCTGAACGACATGCCGGCTGCCACGAATGTGAATTCCAGCTGCATTGGACGCTAGTTCCTACAGCTCGGAAATGACGGTCCTTCCGGCGAGTCAGCCATACTGCGGCGTTTCAGGCAATTTGATCGCACCAGTATTTCGAACGGCGTGTCAGCTACGATTCCAGCACCCAAAGTCAGAGCTGGATATCGCGAAAACAGGAACGACTTTGAGCTACGATATAGTCTCAGCTATCATCGAACCAGCGCTCCGTTTATTTCCAATCAACAACACCACTGACAGGATTCGGATACGACAAGCAAAAGAAAGGGAGAAAGCCAGCAAGGCGGAAGACGCCGAGTCCAAATTCATTAGCCGTCTGCTCGAAATAGACGCTCAGCTTCTGCGTGAGGGCCAGCAACAAACGCAGATCAAGGCAGCGCTCGAGGCGCCTCGGCGTGATGTTAAAAAGACTCACGCCGGATGCACTGCTTTCTAAACGTATGGCAATCTGCGGTATGGTAGAGACTGCGCTTGGGTGGTCCAAGAGCATGTTCGGATTCCGCTTGAACCCGTTCGTGGCGGCAAGCACAAGAAACAGTTCCGCAGATATGCTTCAAGCCTAGGTCCTGGCATGGTGGTATACAAGCTTGGTTACGAAACGGATCATGTGCAAATCGAAGGTGTACCTTGCTTTCGTGAGTTGAACGTGAGGACGAACCTTGGACTGTTATATGTTGTAGAAAAGCGCAGAGTATGCTGCAAGTTGTTACGACCAGGAACTGACAGAATGTGTATTGCTATACTCTACAGTACAATACAGTGAAAACATACCTATATAAACACCACAGCAAGCGGCTTCTGTCAGAATGCTGTTATTACTTCGCCCTTCTTATTGTCCCGCTAGGACGGTTCCTCGCCATCATCCGGCAATACTTCTAATAGTAGGCAGTTTGGTAGAGACTCCACGATCTTGCTGGTTACCGGTGGCATTCGTAGGCATTGGGAGTTCTATTCCTACCAGGACGACTGGTCAAGACCGTGCTAACGCGGCGAATCGGAAATGCAACCCAGCACGCATCTTCCGACTGCTCAACTCCAATCTGGCGAATTGGCGTGTTAGGTATACTGTTTAAGTCAGGCAATCATAATACCCGAAGAGGTCCGGATGTAGAACTTACCATTTGACCTGGTCACGCAGCCTCCGAGCTCATAGCTGGGCTTTGAGCAATTGGAGACATATCAGTGCATGATTTACTGTCCGAGTTGCGACTACAGGGCCTCCAGGAGAGGGCGTTCTCTAGACTACTCGAGAGTTAACGGGATAAGCGATGGCGGAAGATAGCCGGACTTACTCGTAGAGAAGCCCCCTTAGTACCGCATTGCGGATGGTTAAGGCCGTGTATGCGCATGTTGTGTCCTTGGGTGGGGTGCGTTACGCGTTCGTCGGGTGGCGAAACCATGCGAGTTCCGACGCATTGTAGCACCATGCATCAGGTGGAAGTAGGGCTTCAGCGGCGACTCGGGGTCCCACTTCAGTTGGTATCTGGGTCTCGTTGTACAAGCACTTTTCAAGCCTGCTACTCTGGGGAGTGTGAGAAGGACCTGAGGTGGCGTTGACGTCAAGATATTTTCTCCTTCGACACGTCATACACAAAAGTGGTCAACCAGCATTGAGAGCAATATTTGGCACGGTTGATATCACCGAATCCCGCGTAACGTTGAAGGACGTTTCGTCCAAGAATGCCATGAAGCTGAGCTGGTCATTGCTGGAGGTCTGAGTCATGAGGTCTTGTATGATGTCATTGTGCACAATGTTCGTCCATGCCCTGCTCAGTCCCTGCTCAGTCCGCGTATTGCGGATGGTTCGAGGCTGATCACATGCTGCTGTAACAACACGTTGCCATACCGCACTCATTTGGTATAGCACGACGTCTGCTGTGACTCGGATGCAGTTCGCAATCTTTTGGAGCTTTATTGATGCGCCGAAGACGAAGTTGCTGATAAAGCTTTCACAATGGGTTGTTCTCTTCCTCTAGTGCTGTGTGCTTTGTTTCTGACGCCATCACTGGAACGTGGCTTGGTATGATGTCGTACTGGAAGACTACTAGCTCATTAGCCTCAAATGCCGCGCGATTGCTAAGGCGAGGACAACCTCTATGATGCCAGTTGCGGCACCACAGGTATGCTGTAGAGACCTGAATCCGCTCTCTTCTGACAATAGCGGACTTGATTGCGCATCAGACGCGTTTGGTAGGCCAAGTGATGGCGCTTATGTGCGACGGGTCATTGGCGCGATATATAGCTGTAGTCGACGGCGTCGATGCGACGAGCAGAAGCATTATGTTGCAGCAGGAGAGGTGCATCGTGCCGTCAGTGCTGTGGATCGGATGGTGAATCGAAGTCTGTGAACAGTGGGGGTTGACACAATGAGGGAGGATGCGCGCAGTCGCAAAGTGCTCTCCAGAGGTGCGAACAACCGTAAACGCTTGCTCTGTGTGAAGACCGTGCTAAACCCCACTATGCCTACTAGATGTAGACAGGGACGGAAAGCGCTTGCCCAAATGTAATGTGTACTCGTTAATGCATTCCTATGTAACCGTATGCATGTTCAGCTCTGAAATTCCTACTGTAAAGACTGGTTTGTCCGCCGTACGGTATTTCATGTAAAAGGCGTTGACACTTAAGATCCCTGTCAGGCACGGCCCTCGTTGGAGACTGACTCTTGATATTCGTGCGGATTTCAGGCACTGCAGAAGGTATTTCGGGACAACCAGGAGCCTAAAAAAAGAAGCTCAGGAGTCGGTCTCCAACGAGGGCCGTGCGGCATCATCGCCATGCATACCCCAGACAATCCTCTGCGAATGGACATTTATCCAAGGAAATTGGATGTTAATTTGTTCAAGGCTCCGACCGATGGACACGCACGCTGTCATTCATAAACGTCTTGACGAGCTTATGCGACAGACATCGCATCTCCCAACGTGACGAATTTGAAGTTGTGATCGAGAAGCTCGCTCGGCTGGAAGATCTCGTGAACGCGGGGCGCGGCGTCGTCGGAGTCATTTTGGAAGCGATGCCGAGCAATCTCACGCAGCTTCGTGCTCAGGACCCGCCATTCTCGGACGCGTCCTCTTTCCCCGCCGTACCGTGACGGAGAGACGCCGTTAAGTAGGACCGCTTTAGCCCCAGAATCATACCGAAGGCTTGTCAACTTGAGTCCGAGCATGGATCTTCCATGCGCTGCTTTTTCGTTATGTCGAGCATCGATGGCATGATGACGTTACAGTCCGGCCAGGCTGTTATCGTGAGCCTGTCACGACAGCAGAGGGTGCTCACCGCGCGCGTGCGTCACTGCTTGAAGAGAGGCACAACGGTCGCAACGGCACAATCCAACGCCCCTTCCACCGCTAAGGCTGTGTTTTCCCCGCTTCTGCTCTTTGCGCCACCAACACCTACAGGACGGAGTACGCCATCGCATCTGCTGTGCCCTTCACTGATGTGGTAACGGTGCCTTCCCGGCTGACACTTGAGACTTGAAGGCTCTTTGGACACGTACGAAGTATAGGCTCGCGCTATTGGAAAGGCTGGACTTAGTGGTACCGCTCGTTTGCTGCTGATGAACCTTCGGCGCTTGTATTCATGGACCTTGGGCTTTTCATAAAGGGTCACCCATCCGCTGCTACTGTAACATTCTCTCTAGACCTGCACGAAAATGACAGCGGGTGCCAAAAGCAGCCCCCGCCCCACGTGCCGGCCAGATGTAACTGTGTCATAGCTAACAACGTAAAAGGCGGGGCAAGACCCTCGGTTACAAGCCCGTTGCAAAAAGATCGTCGCTTGCTAAGTGTAGGGGTACTTCCACGTTCCTTATGAAGCAATAGGAATAGATCCATATATTGTAGCCTCAGGAAACCTTTCTTTGGAACGGATCGAACCCTAGAAAAGTTATGGAAAGGCCGGCTGCTCGCACAGACACTTCGTCCCAAAAGGCTGGCTGCAACCCAGTGAGTATCGCTGCTACTCAGCTATGTGCTGACCATCCCCATTGCAGCTGTTGCCACTGAACTTGTGGAGAAGTCATGAAGAAGGCGCACGTACGGGATGTGGAGGAGTATATCCGGCGCTGATAGGGTGACATGGAAAAGCGGCCCTTGATGTTGCTGTAGGGACTCTGGAAGTCTGGCCGCAGGCTACCCCAGTGGAGTGGTAAGAGTATAAGTTTCCCCTCCACCCATCCTTCGTCTCAACCCTCACTCCGAGTCTCAGTCGCGTGTTGTCTTACCAGCCGGTGTCACTGTAGCGCCTTCACCTAGTTGCACAGGGCTTGACATTGATCAACAGCAACCTTCGCATCCTCACACAAAATGGGCCTCGCTATCAAGCCACCGCCCGGGACGCCAGGCAAAGCATGGCCTGCCATTGTCGTTGGCTTCTTCGTAGCCTTCGGTGGTGTGCTCTTCGGATATGAGTATGAGATCCTACAATCCCAAGCACTCAATGTCCCTAGCTAACGGCTGTACCAGTACTGGCACCATTGGCGGCATCCTTGCCATGCCCTACTGGCTGGAGACTTTCACCACCTCCGGCGTCATCAACCCGGATACTGGCCTTCCGACTCTCACAGCCTCCCAGTCCGCTGAGATCGTCTCTTTGCTGTCCGCTGGTACCTTCTTCGGTGCTCTCACCGCATCTCCTGCATGTGACTTCCTCGGCAGACGCATGGGCTTGATGGCAGCGGTGGGGGTCTTCACAGTTGGAGTCATACTGCAGACAGCCTCGATCGCCATCCCGCTATTTGTCGCTGGACGTTTCGTCGCCGGCTACGGTGTAGGCATGATCTCGGCCAGTATTCCGCTATACCAGAGCGAGACGGCGCCGAAGTGGTGAGTTGCAACGGCCCGCGGTACTGTTACTCCGCAGAGTCTAATGCCAATCTAAAATTGTAGGATTCGCGACACGATCGTCGGATCATATCAGCTTGCTATTACCATCGGGATCCTCCTCGCAGCCATTGTCGACCACGCGACCAAGGACCGTCAAGATACCGGTTCGTACCGCATCCCAATCGCCGTTCAGTTCGCCTGGGCCATCATTCTGTTCAGCGGAATGCGTAAGTCACCTGCCCATATACCTCCCGCACAGACCTCGGCTAAAAGTTCATAGTCTTGCTGCCTGAAACTCCACGTTATCATATCAAGTCCGGTCACCCTGAGAAGGCTGCCAAAGCGCTCAGTCGTCTGCGACGGCTCGACGCCGACCACCCTGCCCTGGTAGAAGAGCTCGGCGAAATCACCGCCAACCACGAATACGAGCTTTCTCTCGGCAAAGCCACATACCTCGACTGTTTCAAGGGAAACCTCGGCAAGCGTCTAGCCACTGGTTGTCTGCTACGGTCTCTACAGCAGCTGACTGGCGTCAACTTCATCTTCTACTGTGAGCATGTTGATCTTCTAACCCGTCGAAGAATTAATGAGACACTCACTGACCCTACCACCCATTGCTTTGAGATGGAACTAGTTACTTCACCAATTCTGGCATCAAGAACCCGTTCATCATTAGCATGATTACGTCGGCCGTCAACACCGGATCAACCTTTCCGGGCCTGTACATGGTCGAAGCATGGGGACGACGACCACTACTACTCTTCGGCGCCATCGGAATGGCAACGTGCCAGTTCATCGTCGCTGGTGTCGGCACTGGCATCGGTACTGGAAACGAGATTGGACAAAAAGCACTCATTGCTTTCGTCTGCATTTACATTTTCTTCTTTGCCTGCTCCTGGGGCCCTTGCGCATGGGTCGTCACTGGCGAAATCGTAAGTGGACTGCTGTGCCGGTAGGGTAGTGCGGAGCCATGACTGACTCTTCCGCAGTTCCCATTGAAAGTCCGTGCCAAGGCGCTCTCGATGACGACCGCTTCGAATTGGCTGCTGAACTGGGCCATCGCCTACGCCACCCCATACCTTGTCGACGCCGGACCCGGCAACGCCAATCTGCAATCGAAGGTGTTTTTCATTTGGGGCGGGTGAGTGACACCAGCAACCAGATGAAAATGTTTACCTGGACTGACCCAAAATCACCAGATTCTGCTTCGTCTGCATCTTCTTCGTCTGGGCCATGATCTACGAAACGAAAGGCATGTCCCTCGAGCAAGTGGACGAGATGTACGCCAAGGTCGGCAAGGCGTGGCAGTCGCCGGGTTTCCAGCCTACCGTGTCCTTCCAGGAGGTCGCCGAGGTTGGCTACGAGCGTAAGAGCAGTCTGGTGGACTTGGAGAACAGCGCTCAGAGCAAGAAGTCGATTGGGACGAATGAGTACGCTGCCTAGGAGGAGGTGTGAGGGTTTGCGCGGTCATTACGTGGGCGGAAGGTTGGATGTATTGTGATGCAGAAGTGGTGCGCACCGCAATCTACGCATTGCACCTTTCAACCTCTTACGATTGCGTGCTGGGCTTCACTGATATCGCACGCCTTTGCTCGATTGATGGATGAGTAAATGGCAGGTATATGTCTATGTGGCATTGCGGTCCCCATCTAGCTGTTCATGAGTTGGCGGCCCTCCAAAGCACATGGCCAGCTCGTCATTCTTCACACCTTCTTCAACCACTGGACGTTGGCTGCTTTGGCCCTTTAAAGACAGCCTTTTCAAAGCAGAACCAGGACCTGATCAAAAAACCATATCTTCCATGTCACAAAGGAAGACTTTCTGGCTACCTTTCACACAGCCTTCCTTGCTTCTTTCACTCAAAGCAACATCCAAGCAGGCTTTAGAGGCTCTGGCTTACATCCGTTTGATCAAGAGGCTGTCTTGTCACAATTGGAACCAGTGCCAAGGTCTCCAAGTCTACCTCCCTCTCAAGAGTCATGGTGCACAAAGACACCAAGCAATACCCAAGAAGTAGACAAGCAGGCTACACTGATCAAGAAGAGGCTTGAAAGGCATCAGAGTAGCTCACCAACTGCAATCTATGAAGCTCTTGACCAGCTTGCAAAAGGTGCACAGATTATGGCCACCTCAGCAGCTCTAGTGCAGTCACGGATCTCTGCTCTACAACAGGCCAATGAGGCTATGCACACACGTAGAAAGAGGAAGAGGAAGGTCATCAGGTCAGACCATGCCTTGTCAGTCAATGAGGTACAAACTACGATTGATCAAGACCATGTTGAAGATGAAGTAAGGGAGGAGGGGCCAAGGCCAAGAAAGAGCTCACCAACATGCAGCAGATGTGGTCAACAAGGCCACACTATTAGAACATGTAGAGTTGTAGAGTAGATGCCAATGTATGATATGTCTCAATCTCAAGTCAATTGAGTCAGTGGTTGTTGAGAAAATGACTAGAATGTGGTTGTACCTTGGGATTTCTGGTCCACGCCCTGCTCTGGACCACGCTCAGGTCCCCCGCGTTAGTGTGCGCGCGTTGGTCATGAATCGTATCAGTGGGTGGTGTGTGTGTTATACTGATCCTACTCTAATGTCATTGTAGATTAGCAACTCAATACTGAGATTTATTAGCAGTATTGTTGCAACCCAAATTGAGGCTTATGTTGTTGCTTGATTCAACTTTCTGGCGCTACTTCGCAAGATGATTGTAGATATAGCAATCCAGTTGTAGAGATATGCGCGTTGCCCGTTGGCAAGTCGATTGCTCTCAGCTCTTTCGCTGCCTATCGCACCATGTTAGCCAGTAGGATCTACCCTTGGAAGACTGAGAAGCAGTGGGACGGCTGTCGCGAGCGCGACTAGATCATGTCTCGCGTGCGCGCGTATACAGACTGTCAGATGTGGTCGAAGTGTGCATCATGGCTAGAAAGTGGCCCAGCTGATTGGGTTCTGGAAGCCGGTCGCTAGTGAAGTCTGGCGCCTCAACTCCTTTGGTATAGTATTTGTACGGGTTGGGGTTGACTGACATAGCTCTTCCGGTCGACTTTTTGCAAGCATATGCCGACATATGCAGACTCGGAGAACGTCCGCTAACAAGGAAGTGGTGGGTGTTCATACGCCTTGGTAGACTTACGTCAGGGTTTTATCAAGGTCATCTGTCGGTGGAAGATCTCCTCTCTCATCCGAGGGATATAATATGCCTCTTAAGTCGAAGCGTCAGCAGTGCAGCACCGGGCCGCCTTTTGCATCTCAAGCATCTATCTTTCCCCCAAAGAAATTTCCAACTCTTGTCCCATGCTGGGCTAACACAACGGTTCGCACAATGGCGCTGTAAAAATCACGAAATCGTTGTCACCACACGTAACAGCAGCTTGGCCGATTTTGAACAGTCTACTGGTCCCGGCCAGCTCAATCTGGCGGACAGATGCTTGAAAAATAGCTTTGTGGAGGTGATGGCTTCCTTGATCAGTGTCACTCACCGAGCATGCCGACCCCTTACTTAGGGCCAAGTAAAGCAAGCTATGACCAGAGTTTGCGCAAGAAACCCTCCGCCACCTCAGAGGCTCTTCCAGCGGATTACAAGCAAGGTCCGGCAGACGGTTCCATCCGAGAGGAGACTTTACTTTACCTACGGTCGCCGCGACGAGCTAGACAACTAGCGGGATGTGGTAAGGTGGCTAATGACGTTGAATGCCGATGCTATGGTTTATAAGATGAGAAACCTCCGCCGCTGCTCCAGATGTGCGCTATGTCACGTGAAGAAAGCACTGGCCGACCAGCGGTAGGATCTTTGCAGCCATACGCGGAAAGGACCAGACGGAAGTATGCGACAAGGATAGACAGCACTGTAAAAGCTGGTTTTGTAGCGGAGCCTGATGGACCCCTCGTTACCTAGCTCCCTCAGCACCGGCTTCGCCGGCTTCGCACAGCGACCATGTCTATGTGCGGCGCTCTAGAATCAAGCGCGGCCCACACCATCAAAGACCTAGGTAGCCGTAGCTCTAAGGCTAGCTGTAGGCTAATGGAGGCTACTAAGTCCATCAAAGCGATGTAAGCGCCGACAACACTAACGTGTTCAAGCCTCTCTACTTCTTCCACGGTCGATGGTATCAACAATGCAGGATGCAACGCAGAGATGAATCTACCAGGAAGGACTGACAAGAGGCGAAGGTCAATTGTTGAACAACACTCGGGTTGCACACAAAGCCTGACTTTACTGAGGTCTGGGCAGGAGCTAGCTAGCCTAGGTACGATTCGTCCGACGGCATCCACTGATTCTTGTGAATGAGATGCGGAAAATCATGCACGCTAGCACGTTGTTGCACGCTAGCACGTTGTTGCACGCTAGCACGTTGTTGCACGCTAGCACGTTGTTGCACGCTAGCACGTTGTTGCACGCTTGCACATTTATTGCACGCGCTCACATATTGCACATTCTCGCACATTTTACACGTCCCAGTACATCCCCCACACATACCTGCAGCCACGAATACGACGCATCTAAATAAGTCCCATACGATAGTTCTCCCTAGAAAACGTCTTCAGCACCGTATCCGCGCGGCGCAAGGCTAGCATAGCAGAACCTATGTTCAAATCCGGTGGACAACCCCAATGCATGGTCTCTGCACTAAGTGCAGCAAGCTTTTACCGACGGGACTTGCGAGACATCACCGACTAGCGCACAGCACATGTTCGACGTGTCGTTGGCAAGGCTTGAAAAAGGACTTCTTGGAGCGTTCACCTTGCTCCCCGCGAGCCGGAATACCCGTAGAGGAGCTTGCGTGTGTCAGCTAAGTCCTCATGGTTCTGGACATCAAGGAAGTCGATATTCCTTGGCCTCTCGAGGCGCTCGATGCTCTTCCGAATGGACGAATGCACCACAATCTCTCGCAGTTTGGGAGCGGCAAAGGGAACGTGCCGCACATACTCGACACTGGGCAGCGCGAAACCTTACCTCTTGGTATTGATCTTTTTTGGAGACTCACGGAGGTCTTGAGGAGCGATGAAGATGCGACTGTAAGCGTGATCCAGGAACATGACGCGCAAGCCCTGAGAAGAGGCAACTGCAGGGTTCGTTCGTTCTTCCGCAATGATGACTGCCACGAGGATTCCGTGGATGCACTATCGGCCAAGCGTTTCATCATGGATGTTACCGCAGGCAGCGTGTCAAGGCACGTATGCAAAGCTTTACGACCGATCGAAATGTGTAGAGATGCACAGCCTCGCGGAAATTACTATACCAATGGCCTTTGAAAATAACACTATCAAGCATGCATGCTCTGCCGGTATAGGTTGTCCACTGATACCTGAGTTAGTGGCTTCAACCCATGACATCTGTGCGCTCTGGGACAATACATAAGGGCGGAGGAAGAGTATTGGCAGATTAAGTGGCAGAAGATCGAGGGGAAGGTGGAGAGGTAAGTCGAGAAAGCTCTTGGGCATCATGTTTCGATTTCAGTCTCTACATCGTCCTTTCGTGATGGGAAACAAGGAACTTCCGTTTTCGGTCATCAGTTCCACGCTTCTATCCTCACGTAAGTAGCTGCACCGTTGACCAGACCGCAGTACGCGCATCTTCCGCAGCACCCGCATTCTTCCTCACATGCAGTCAGATCCCTCGGATCGCTGTCTTCGTTGTCATGATCGAACGCCAGTATGTTCCCAATATCACCGTGACTATGCAGGTTCAAAGCTCCAAGTGCATCGGAAAAGTCTATGTTGTACTCTTCTCTGGTTTTGGTACGACTTGGAACACCACTCCTGGTAGCAGTAGCTGTCGACTCCATCAAGTCGCGATGAGTAGTCAGTAGGTTACGTGGCCGCAACTCCACTATGCTAGGCTTCCAATGCTCCCATCCTGCTGGACTCTTGGCCGTGTGCATTCCCTGGCCATTGAAGTATCTGCCCTGCGAGAATTCTACGCGCACAATCGTCTCTTTCTCGATCTTCTTCCACGAGGCGTCGCACAGCGTCACCCGTAGAGCTCACGTAAAGCTGGCATGTGAATAACGTCTTGCACACAGTAATGTTCTATCTCGGCAGCAGAGAATCTTCAAGCTAGAGCCTTGCTATTCCTTCTTGCTTGAGGATCAAGTACTATTCCAGAATGCCTCTGAAGAGGTGACATCCCCTCTTGTTCTAGCTGCAAGCTGTTGAGCACTGACGATATTTGCAACGCCCACGCCTAGTACATTCCGAGACTTTCTTCCAGGGGAGATATACGGCTGTTGCCTGTCAGCAGGTAAGACTTTGGCGGAGTTGGAGGACGAGTGTTTCCTCGCGTGGAAAGCTTTGGCGGATGCTGAGTAGCTCACAACTCAACCTGAACATGCTCAG
Organism: Teratosphaeriaceae sp. CCFEE 6253; assembly: GCA_033119285.1. NCBI lineage: Eukaryota > Fungi > Ascomycota > Dothideomycetes > Mycosphaerellales > Teratosphaeriaceae > Teratosphaeriaceae sp. CCFEE 6253. The sequence continues at coordinate 52,258 of JAWDJV010009404.1, forward strand.
CGAATGTAAAATGGACAGCTAGAGCCGTACCTCTCATGCACTAACCTGATGCTGTCAGTAAGAGCCTGTACGTTTCCATTGAGACCACAGCCGTTCGGTTGGAAGCTACTATGCTTATACTGAGGCTCAGCGCTATAGACGTGGTTCTGGCGTTGGAGGCTGTTGGGTAGGGGCATGCACGTAGTGCGTATCGGGCAGCATGCGGGTGGATTCCCTGGGGGCGAAGTTTGTAGTTGAAAGAGTTGCAGGAGGAGTTTGCTACAAGCTCCTGCAACACACGGCGCTCAACGCCGAAGTAGCTAAACTTGGAATCGCTTTCTAGGGAAGATCTCTCGCACAGCATAGCCGAGCTCTCATCGCAACAATCCAAATGAAGATCTCTCGCACCAACCCTCTACACAGACTATACTACCAAACTTCTTCGACATGACTCCAACATTCGAGTGCAAGATGTTTGACGTGGAAATGTTGGGGAGCTCGGAAGACGCCAATAGTCGCTGCACAGATGCTATCTCAGTCCTCGAGAATCATTGCTGAACTTCGGTAGCACTGCCGAGGATTTGATTGCAATTGAATCTGAGGATCACAAAGATGCTGCTCCCTTCGACAACATAGTAAGTATACGATGCTGAAAGCAGTAACTGGACTGACTTCGCCATTAGGATGCACCCCTCTTAGACTATGATTGGCTACTCTCGCGGAACAACGACCTCCATCATCTCGTGTTCGAGCAAGGGAAAAGATCACAAGATCAAGTTGTTATATTCAATGACGTGTGGCAAAAGCTCAACCAGGGAACACAGGCTAAAGATCAGGTCGATTGGCAGCGCCAGGCTCTATGGAGCGACAACTTCCACCTGAAGGGTGAGCTTGCCCCAACTACAACATGCCTTGGCCGTAGAACCGTTCCAGCACTCAGAGTTGCGGAAAGCTGCTCTGCTTAGAGACGAGCTTATTTCGTCTCTACGCCAGGAAGCTTCCTCGCAGCGCGACTTCACCAGATTGACTTCGGAGCATCTAACCCAGGTCACCTGTGCTCTGACAGTTGCCTTACGCGCTCCAGGCTCAGAAGAAGCCAGACTCATACTTACATCAACCTACGAAGCACAAGTAAAGGAAAATGAGCGACTCCGCAAAGAGATTGGCGCGCTGACAGGCAGACTGGATCAGTCGAAGCAAACGCAACGGCCTCGGGCTGCAGCGACTTTCATAGCTCCACGACCATCTGGGAAGCCGTGTGTGATCAGCCATCCCGGGGTAAATCAGGTGTCAACTCTAAGCGGAATCAATGCGCTACAGACACCCACAGTGAACATAAGATGAACGAGACCTCCAATGCAAACAGTGTCCATCAAGGCTTACAGAACAAGTCGTGCAGGACTGAGAGCCATAAACGCAGCCAGGAAGAACCGACTCGTAGGTAGAAGACCAATTCGCAGGACGAGACTGCAGATAGCGTTTGATAGCTTGAGACCCTGCTAGTACAGACTAAACGATACTGCATCATAATGTGTACGCAAGCAACCTAGCCTGCCTATGCGAGGGAGCGTATGCTGTCTTTAGCCCTGGAGTGAGGCTCCGAAGGCAAGGTGCTAATGTTGGGGGGGCTGTAGGCTGTCTTTCGGCTCGTTCGTGGCGGCATCCAGAGCATTGTGCAGTGGCGATTCCACGTACAGTAACCATGTCGTTGCCACTATCACCTCGATGGAAAACCCCACCGCCAACGCCCCTGATCACTGTAACGCCGCGGACGCAAATACAGTGCTCCTCGGCTAATCACGGTGGATTGTGGCGCACCTGTACAACCATAAACCCCCGCTTAATATGTCATACCAATGCGCACATATCTAAGCGCTGCTGTGCCGCCCGAGAACGCGATATCTGATTGCGCATCTTTCTAGCGTTTGACCACCAACACAATAGGCGCAGACATCCATATTTACACTGGACTTCGGTGGAGGCGTATAATACCTGCAGGAGGCTGAATCACAGACGGTCTCTACGGCACAGTGACTGCGGGCACCGGCAATAGTTCCTTCCATACACGATGTTGAGCGCTTACACAGAGCTCCGAGAGGGTTGCCGATGCACTCATAAGACGATGGACTGGACGTCTCATTGGCGTCTATGCTACACTCCTCAAACGCATTTCGAAAACTCAGGATGGCACCTGGGCTATACACGCCACGGAACTCGAGCTGGAACTGCACGGGTGTCACTGGCCAGGCAGAACACCTCTTAGCAAGCTCGATACGCAACAACGCATCAAGGACTCGTGCCCCATTACACCCGACGTCTGTAGCGCGAACAGATACATTTGTCCAGACAGACTGTCGGACTTCTCTTGTAACGTCAGTGTCCGTCGGGACAAGCTTATTCGGGACACCGCCGCCGACTGCAAATCACTCGGAGACCTCCGAAACATACCCGAGCAGCTCAAGTCCCGTACTGATGCGCCTAAACACTACAAGTGCGCTGTCGAGTCCGCAGGCATCGGGAATCACAGCTGCTGTCGTATCCATCTTTTGATCCTCTTAATCAGCATTTGTCTGCTCATCCGGCTACCCACCGTTGACAGTCTCGAGAGTCCCTCAATACCGCCACATCTACCACAGCACTCCGACGGCATATACCACACTTGCACAACAAGAGCCCGAAAAGCCGCTGGAGCAGGTTCCGCAAGCGCCGCCTCCTCTAAGTGATCTCCGCAACAGCCTAGAAGCCGAGCTGCGCATCTTGTCACTATATCAACCATCGAGACATAGCGCTGAATGTCATCCTGTTGACTGTGACGACTTCCCAATCGACCAAACCCCGCAACCTCAGGCCTGGGCTTCAGCGCCTGCGTCTCTGTTGGTGCCGCAGTTGGGCTCTTACTCCTCCCAACAGCCACTTATGTCGCCATTGGAACCACCTCCAGTGCGGAGGACAAGAAGCTCTTCGCAGTCAGGCGGATACGTCCATAATCCTTCGCAGCTAAGCATCCTGCTTCCCGAGCCAGCATTGAGGCCAACGCTCGAGAATCAAGTACCTCCATCATCGCAAAGAGACGAATATACGGAGATCCCGACGCCTGTATTACAGAATTTGGAACAGACCTACAGTACACTTTGGTCGTACTACGACAATTTTGGCCCGAGCCAGCAAGCCGACACTGCAGCCTCATCGCCAACGGACTCTGGAGCAACCCATCTCCTACCCTCTGCCTTCTCAAGCTCGTCGTCCGGCGGCGAAGAGATAAGGATCGGCGACTGCCGACGGGCTACTATGCCGTACCGAAGCGGTGCACGCGACCGTGTTTATAGGAGTATAGAGCACGTGTTAGTCGTTGATGTTATGTAGCGTATAGTAATCTTGTCGTCCGAGCAGCGGGAGGTGCAGAACAGTGCCTCGGGTCATGCTCTGTCCCGTCAATAGAGGCATACGAAATCTGGCAGCGAGCCCGGATCAACAACCTCCCCAACATCATGACGTCAAATCGGGTAATCTCACGATGGAGTCCAATGGAAACCTGTTGCGATCATTGTACCCTTTCAAGTTCTTTCACATTAGAAAGTGCTCTTTCTGCAAGGTCTTACATCCCCTACCGATAAGCATCGCCTCAAGAAACTTACTCTACATATCAACAAACATCCGCAATGGTATTGTCCGTAACGTGCGGGAAACTGCACTCTGATCCCTTCGTACATCCTGCCCCATACTTACACTGGTGGGCATACAAGCAATGTCTGTCATGGCATGGCTGCTGTTTCCGGCAGAGGACCGCTCTCGCAATACTTCATCGCTTTCAGTCGGTGCACGGTCTCGGGATCGCAGTGCGGCAAGTCCACGTCGAGGCGCTCGCCGGCTCTATCAAAATACATCTTTGGCTGGATAGGCGAGGCCGTAACGTTGACTGATGAGTGCAGTCCCTCTTTAGAGTTGTTGGACTGCAGGGTCACCGCTGGATGGGTTCGCCTCCAAGGGGGTATCTGAGATACCTCGCTTTCCCCTATCTTAATCTTGTTGGTACGGAAGATCTGAGGAAATTTCACGACTGTGAACTGGTTCACCACCTCTTTGAAAGCGGCTGGAAAGGGTATGGTCTCGATGAGGGAGAGTCGCCGCTCTTCCGTACCACTCAGAGCGAACGGTCGAAGGAAGCCAGTGTATCCGTTGTCAGCCGAACCAGCCAAGAGAATGTGCATGCATTGCTCATTCTGAGCGAAAAGCATTATGTTGTCTGCTGATAGAATTAACACAACATTACAGAGGACAACACAGATTTCCGTACGTTTGATCTTGGTATCCGCCCCTTCTTTATCGTCACCGGCATCGATGACTTCGACAAGTAGATGCACTTCGTTGAATCCGCGGAAGAAGTCGCGCATGGTACGCTGATCTTTTACTATGCCCGCTGTTGTGTAGACGCCCACCAACTTGGTCATCTTGACGTAGATCCGGACAACCATGGCCCAGTGGGACTAATATCCAATCGTACCTCGAGGACAATCTTCCAGTGCTGTCTTAAGGTCGTTAGCCGCACAACGCCCTCCCTGAGCGCCTGCAACCACGTAGCTATCGGAGAACTCCTCGTTGTTAGCCAGACCCTCTCATGCGCGCCAGTACTTACAAGAGTGTCATCGCCATCTATAGTAATTAACACGAAAGGTGATGGAAACTGTCAAGACCTTTAGCGCGAGCCGCGTTATGAACTCGAATACCGCTTGCGATGCGCTCGTCACGAGAACGATGCCCACCGCGCTCCTGACCCCATTGTCCCTGCTCGCTGTTCTGATGGGTTTCCAGAGCGCTTTTCTGCTCGCGGAGAATCTTGTTTTTCGCGCTCGTAACTTCTAGCACCTTGATAGTTTGCTGAGCCAAACCTTAGCAAGTTCTCATTTCGGCTTCACATATGGCGTCTATCATACCTCGAAAAGCTTCTGTCGCGCGTAATCGCGGCTCTTCAGCGCTTCCCAATCCGCGAGAATCTCTCCTACATCATTACCATCCATCGTTGGTGGTGCTTTATGCGATTGCGGACTGATAGGACTAAGAAGCAGGTGAGGCACCACACGAAAGTTGTTTACAATATGATACAGTGGCGGTGTCTTAAATACGGCATTGGTAATCGAGCTTGCGATGGCGTAACCAAGCTGCGACAACAGCAGCGACTATTGTACTATGTCGGCCTCCACGTCACTCATCGATATTCATCCCTCAAAGCGCTAATCTTGATTGCAAACCAATCAGCGTGGACATTGGCCGGTCTCGAATCAACTCGTTAGCTCCATAGCCACGGACTCTAGACCAAGCTGCGGTGTCTGACTGGTTCGCGAGAAGGCAGGATAATGTATGGATGCTTGTAGGTAATGATTGGAATCTGGAATGGGCATTGGTGCGCTTATTCGTCGCTTACATACCGACGATACCTGACCTCGGGCTTGCTGCCAACTTGAGCGGTTGCTGCATACATCTGGCACCCTGCGTTCAGAGCAATGTCTAGCGGCACGTGAATCAGGCGATCAGCTCCTGCATGAGCCCGGATACTGTTTGATACCGAGCAAAGGTAGTGGAACGTTGCTCTTTAATCATACTAAGCTAGGCCTTATCGCACAAATTTTTCGCGCGGCATTCTAGCGGACCTATTCACAAAGTTTGGAAGGCCAAAACACGCGCGACTAACGGCCTCCGCGATAGTCCAGCCAAACACTCGTCGCTAGTACGCCAGCATGAACGTGATTGTAGATAGTGCTAATAAGCTTCAGCTTTTCCGCCAGTCGGCTTCGGAATGACTTATCTCACACATCTCACACCCTGATTCGCAACACATACCGTCAATCTGCTGTAGTTTTCCACAATCTCTACGACACAGTTATGACGTGGAACCGGGACCACGGTGAAGAAGACCAGACGAGCACGTCGCTATAACGATGAGGACGGGGAGCGATTGGAGGAGGCAGTGGGCTAAATTTAGTATTTGGGTCTTCACTACTGTTGGGACGAGAGGAAGCTCAAGGTGTCTGGCAATGTAGCTCCATCCCGAAACGCAATGGGTAATTCCACCACTCTTAGTCATCTCAGACGTCTCGCTGCTGAACGTCCGATCGCACGTCTCGCACTCAAACGTGTTGGAATGCGTGGGCAACCCTCGACGGTGCTGCCTTGAACTGGGCTTTTGACGACTTCTGTCGGGGGTCTTGTGTGGCAGCTTGAAACACTTGGCAACCCCGGGCAGACCTGCGGCCTAGCGAGCAACCCAACGCTAAAAGGCTGTCCGGTAGGATAGCGTCGCTTCGTGCATAAGCTACATTTTTTTACTGTCTGGCGTACGTAGCCGATCGAACTGGGATCCTAGCTGCATCCTTGAGGTGCACACGACATAGACACAGAGGTACCCGTATGAGAGGTGGGCGGCACGCCACTTGCGGCACGATCCTGCCCCTTCCAGTCCGTACGGCCAAGGCGCTCTAGCTTGGAACCGAAAGCTAGGAAGCGACTGTCCGGAATGCACAGAGACCCCTCTTCTGGTCTGCGCAGTGCACGAAACAACGCAGGTAACATGCATAAGAGACAAAGCCAGAAAGAATCTAGGGAATTTACAGGCATCCAATGGACCTCGCAGGTTCTATACGGAGAACGCGGCCCGCCTTACACGGCGCAGGCTGGTTGTAATGCACAACCAAGCTCTAGTGCCACCACTGCAGGCGGCTTAGGCTCGCTTGTTTCGAGTGGCAGCGTTTGCCTCTGAATCGTCTGCTCACACACCAGTCGGATAACCAAGCTCCTCTCCTCGCATGCCCGCAAGTAGCGAGCCGTTCGTGCACTCTCCTACATTAGCTTCCGTGTGCTGAATCTGACTTGCTCGCCCCCGACTTGAGCCAACACCAAGCTAAGTCTGTAATTGAATTCCTAGGATTGTGTGCCAAGCCAGCTACGCAATGACTCCAAAAACAATGACACGACTAGGGACAACCTCACCGCGTGTTGGTGCTGCAAGGTCATACCGAGACGCTTCGATATGAGCTCAAAGAAAAGATTACGTTGGGGGTTGGAGAGTCGGAAGACTAGTCCTTTAGTGTTACTGTATCATATGTTGAACGCACGTATGGTTCAAGCACTCGTGTGAGCCTAAGCCATTCCAATGGGAACAGTCGGATGCATTGATGGTGAAATCGTTATAGCGGTGGCGATTTATTTATGGGTAGGACCAATGACGTAGACAGTCGAACGGGTTGTCGTTGTCTCTTGAAGGGCGGATCCTAATGAGCCAATGGTCTTCCTTCTGACGCTCAACCTAGTCAAGTGGCCAGCGAGACCACTCCTGGCAGCCTATGAACGTTCTCCTCAGTTCCTCCCATGTAGCGGGTCCTGGCTACCCAACCTGACTTTGATATATCACCTCGTTCACTTCGAATCTAGCTCTCGAACTGTTCTGGTCTGCCACAGCCTCCTTCAAAGAAACCCACTTCATCTCTGGCTGCTTGTACAGTAATCCTGCATTAATCCACGGCCAACCACGTACCTGGTGGAGGCTACACTGCCGTATCTGGGCTACAGTCAGCTCTGTCGGTTCCACGATTGCAACAGATCTCCAGCCTTCGAGCTCGCGGTATCAGTGAGCAAATTGATCTGCCCCAGCTTGTCATCTGCGGCGACCAGTCCACCGGTAAGAGCTCGGTCCTGGAGGGTATAACTGGCATTCCATTTCCCCGCGAGGGTAAATAAGCGACCATTGAGTCTCTTGTTACGGCGATGCTGACCGCTCGACAAATCGTGTGTAGAAGGTGTCTGCACGAAGTTCGCCACGGAGGTCATCCTCGAACATGCCGAAGGAGTGAAGGCTATCTCTGCCACCATCGTACCACATCCATCGTGCCATGATACGTTGAAGGCGAGTCTCCAAGCCTATCAGCGTACCATCAACGGCTTCGAGGAACTTCCGAACGTCATTGCCAAGGCAGCTGTGCTTATGGGAATCCGCGGTTACGGTGACAACCATGAAGGACCATCTTTTGCGGAAGAGGTACTCAGAATCAAAGTCACCGGCCCATGCGGTCTCCACCTGAGTATCGTCGATTTGCCTGGTTTATTATCGAACGCCAGTGAAGAGCAGACCGAAGACGATGTGGAGACAGTCCATAGGATGGTCGACTCATACGTGGAGCAGCCGCGAACCATCATCCTGGCCGTTGTTCAAGCTGGCAACGACATAGCCAACCAGAGCATCATACGGAAGTCGAAGCTGTTCGATAAAGCCGGACAGCGGACCGTCGGTATCATCACAAAGCCTGATCTCATCAACGCTGGTGCTGAAGGAAGGATTGCTGCGCTGGCAAAGAACCAGGACACCACCAAGCTACAGCTGGGCTTCCTTTTACTTAAGAATCCAACACCAAAGGAGCGAGAAGATCTGATCACACCAACGCAACGTTCCGCGAACGAGCTGCGCTACTGTCAGTCCCCTCCTTGGAAAGAGCAGAAACTGGACGCTACGCGTGTAGGTATCGACAAGCTCCAGACCTACTTGCAAGCATTACTTGACCGACATATCGAGAAGGAGCTACCTAAGGTCCGCGAGGAGATCAAGTCCACAATCAGGATGAGCCAACAAGAGATGTCTTCGCTGCCGCCTGAGCGACCCACCATCAGCTTGCGCATGTTCCTATCCGACCTCGCCATGCAATATCACAGTCTCGCCACCGCGGCTCTCAATGGCGACTACCACACCAGTCATACTCCGTTCTTTACCGCCAATGGTACCATAGTGGGGTCGACCAGGCTCCGAGCGCTGATCCATAAATTCAACACCGAGTTCTCCGACTACATGAGAGAAAAGGGCGAGAAGTTCAAGCTAGGCCATTCACGAGTTACAGACCCGCCAATCAGAAGTCCTGAATCGATCTTCTCCCTCAAGAAGAAGAAGAAAGCTCCCAAAGCGAAGCATGCAGGCTGGGACAGCTACGCAGTCCCGGCACCTTCGTCAAGCGTCTGCGATCATTTCGCGTCTGTACAGAATTATCGGGACGGATCTTTCCCCATCGCACCCGTTGCCGACGAGGATTCTGCACCAGATCCGGCAGATGTCGACCAAGAAGATATAGTAGATACCTCCGCGACCTTATCGGACACAAATCAGAGGCTCGTGACCGAAGTAGAGATGAATGCATGGGTGAGGAAGGTAAGCACGCTTCAAGAGATGTCTTATATGGCACAACACTGATGGCCACGCACACAGTTGTACTTGATGACACGTGGCCGCGAGCTTCCCGGCAACTACAATCATGTGTTACTGACCGAGCTTTTCCACCAGCAGTCGGTGTTGTGGCAACGTATCGCGACCGAGCATGTCGAGCACGTCCAGGACACCATCGGGACATTCGTGAACAAGGCCATAGCTCACTTGAGGGTCGAGGAGCAGGTGTTCGCAGGTATCAAGGAAGGGATCGACTGTGCGATGCAGGAGAGTAGGACAAGGGCGGAAGAAGAATTGATGCGGTTGTGTGCAGATGAGCGACAACAGCCAATCACATACAATCACTATTACACCGACAACGTGCAGCAGTCGCGGCTCGACTCTGCGCAGAAAACGATAGAGCGAGCAATGGAAAAGGTGAACGTGGATCCGGGTGGTTTGGAAGGCACGGCGGTTGGCAACACGAGCGCTGAAACGCTTGTTGCTGCTATCCGGCAGAATATTGTTGTCAACATGGACGAGCAGGCTTGTTCGCAAGCTCTGGAGGGATTGCGTGCTTACTACAAGGCAAGCCCCTTTCTCTGACATCCCGTTTTAGCATGCTTCGGATACTTGGACTGACACTTATCTGTAGGTGGCCCTAAAAACCTTCGTAGACAATGTCTGCAAGCAGGTCATCGAGCGCCATCTTTTGCGCCATCTGCCCGACATCTTCTCGCCAAGAATAGTCGCAATGTACACCGACGACGAGCTCGAACGTATCGCAATGGAAAGCCCAGGTCTCGTGGAAAAGAGAAAACAGCTTCGTGAGCAGCTTGCCAACTTGAAGGCTGGGCTGGAGGACTTGCGGAAGTAGATTGGGGCAGCAGTGTAAGTCGAACGTGAGGTTCAGGCCTAGCGAAGCGGTAGCTCGAATGGAACCTTGGACTTGATGGGCAAGGACGGCGTCGACATGTGAAGATGAGGGGTTGCGGTCCAAACGCGGGTGCGGTCCAACAATCCACGAATTCCATGTTCACCATCTTTTACACCTAATGTCTCGTTCAAATCGCGTCCATATCAGTCCAAACGAAGGCAGCATACTGCTCGCAATATCAGCTTTCCAGTCAGGCCAATGCGCTTCAATATCAGCTGCTGCAAAGACCTATAAGGTGCCCAAAACCACACTCATCCATCGAATCAATGGACCCCACAAGAGAGGATTTCAACCCACAGAACAAAAGGTTGCCTACAATTGAAGAGGAGGTGATAGTCCAGAACATTCTGAAGCTTGATGCCCAAGGACTATCCCCTACAATCAGCCTAGTCAAAGATATGGCAGATTCCATCTGTAAAACAAGAGGCGGACCACCTGTTGGAGTCAACTGGGCAAACACCTTCATAAAAAGGACTCCAAGACTTCAGGTCAAACTTGGAAGGACATGTGAGAGCCAAAGAAGGCTATGTGAGGATCCAAAGGTCATTGGAGCCTGGTTTGAGCTTGTGAAGAACACAATCAACAAGTATGGGATCCTACCTCAGGACATCTACAACTTTGATGAAACTGGCTTCCAAATGGGCCAGATCTCTGCTTCAAAGGTTGTTAAAGATGCAAGCAAACCAGGAAGGCCAAAGCAGGTCAAACCAACCAATACACAATGGGTCACATTGATCCAAGGAGCTTGTGCAGATGGCTCCACAATTCCTCCATTCCTTGTCTTTAAAGGGAAGGAGCTCAACCACACATGGTTCCACCAAGGCCTGCCCTCGACGTGGGCTTTCACAGTCAGCCCAAATGGCTGGACTACAGACCAGATTGGCTTCCAATGCATCCAGCATTTGAGAAGTATACAAGACAGAAGACAGTTGGAAGCAAAAGGCTCCTTGTTCTTGACAACCATGGAAGCCATACAACACCTGAGTTCAGGACATTCTGTGAAGACAATGGCATTATTCTCCTTTGGATGCCTCCACATTCTTCACATATGCTTCAACCAATGGATGTTGGCTGCTTTGGTCCTTTGAAGACAGCCTTTTCAAAACAGAACCAGGACCTCATCAAAAACCATATCTTCCATGTTACAAAAGAGGACTTCATTGCAACTTTTCACCAAGCCTTCCTTGCCTCCTTCACTCAGGCCAATGTCCAAGCAGGGTTCAGAGGCTCTGGCTTGCATCCATTTGATCCAGAGGCTGTTCTGTCACACTTGGACCCAGTACCAAGGTCACCAAGTGTGCCTCTATCCCAAGAGTCATGGCATGCAAAGACTCCAAGCAATACCAAGGAAGTGGACAAACAGGCCACTTTGATCAAGCAAAGGCTTGAAAGGCACCAAAGCAGCTCACCAACCCCAATCATTGAAGCCCTTAACCAGTTCTCTAAAGGTGCCCAGATTATGGCTGCTTCAGCAGCCCTACTATAGGCACAGATTACTACCCTCCAAAAGGCCAATGAGGCTATGCATGTTCGGAGGAAGAGGACTAGGAAGGCTTTAGTCTCAGACAAGGCCTTGTCAGTTAGTGAAGTCCAGGCTATAGTTGAGCAAGAGCAGGTTGAAGCTGAAATAAAGGAGGAGATGCCAAGGCCAAAGAGGAGACCGAAGACATGTAGCAAATGCCACACACAAGGCCACACCATCAGAACATGTAGGATTCAAGAGTAGATACCAATGCATAACATGTGTGAATCTCAAGCTGTTTGGACGAGTAGTTGTTGAGATATTCAACTATCAAGGTGGTCAACTTGGAATTGCTGGACTGCACCCCCGTTTGGACCGCACCCCCGTGCCCCGCGTTAGTTGTTGCTACTAACGTACCTATGTTAGCTGCTGTATCTGTCCTAGTAACTCCGTTGGTCCCTATACTCTTCGTTCTCGGATATAGCGGCGTAGCTGCATACGCGGTAGTGTTTAGCGTATTAGGGCCGGCTTGTAGTATTTTGTCTAATAGTAACAACTATGTCGTAATAGTAGTATTCGGCACTATCCCCTCCCAAACCGTCTTACTGTTTGTAAAGCTAAGCCTTACGATCTCGTTATGCCCTAGATTGTTAAGAAACACGACCGCCTAGCCTTTGTCGGGATTCTATACGGCGATAATATAGAACTAATCTATAAACGTCCCGTCTGTTCTTTAGTTACTATTGATAACTTAGTAGTTCCTCCCGCTGCGCCAAATAAAGCGTGAAAATTAGCCGAGGAGATAGTAGTCGTTAGTTAGAGTGTACGAAGTAGGCGAATTAACGATTACGGAGCCTACGTAGCTAGGGCAACTACCGTAGGGGCTATATAGACCGTATTCTGGATTCGTCGCTAGTATTATTAGCACATTGGTTCGTAGTGTTCTATATAGATACATATAACCCAATACGACCTAGCTAAGGCCCCGTAGTAGACAGGCCTTAAGAGCTAATAACCTACACTAAAGTTAACGGAAGGTGTTAGATTAGTAGTCGAGCATCTATATAGTAATTAGCTTAGCTACTTATATACCGGATTTAGGAGCGCAAGGCGTACTCAGTTATAAATTGCAGCATAGTATTGCGACCCGGTGAAACCGTGTTATAGTAGTAGAGCTCGGTAGACTTAGAGGGGAGTATCAAAGACACGGTTAGTATAGGGTATACTTCTCTCGTTAATAAAGTACTCTACTAGAATCGTTCCTAGGTATGCGAGGACCTTTTAGTTAGATTGTAATATAAGTTAAACACGAACTACATAAGAGATAAAGCTGCCCGCTATATACATATAAGATTCGTGTCTCGTAGCGACTATCCGACTATTCGACTACGTCTCTAGTCGGTCGGTTCTAGTAGAGTAGTTTATTAACGAGAGAAGTATACCCTATACTAATCGTGCCGTTGATACTTACCTCTAAGTCTACCGAGCTCTGCTACTATAATACAGTCTCACTAGGTCGCAATACTTTACTAGCCTATTATCTATACTAGTCTAGAATGTCTCTACTTAAAGTCTATATAATAGCCTAGCTTAGTATAGGCTAGAGGAACTAATCGTAGGAGCTAGGTTTAGATTAGTTAGATTTAAACCAACTAAGTCGGATTACTCGATTCGGTCGGATTAGACTTAGCCTAATTAGTACAATACGCTTACAAATCTCCTTTATATATAACGATAGCGCTTTCTAT